>WNNJ02003053.1:0-19432 GCA_012934845.2 Pomphorhynchus laevis
TTAACAAACCTCTCTAATTTCAGTTTTTTAAAAATTTATTTGAAAAAGTAGAAAACATTCTAAAAATAAAAAAAAATTTTAAGAGGATTTTTACATTAATGTCATATCCAGGTTCTCAGGAGTTTTATGTTTCGCACGGGATCTTCTGTGGCTGTTTGACTCTGTGTCTTCTTTTCGTTTTCTTCAAATTTTAACTCGAATTCTTACAGGTATCGTTTAGATACGATGTAAAAAATAATAATTTGAAGAAATCAAAATACACTGCAATTAATAATGATGACATATTTGATAAAGTTAAAAAATCTAATGTTTTGTAAGTATTTAAAAACTTTTCTAATTTTTGTCGTTTCTTCAAATTTTAATCTCGAATTCTTCCAGGTATAACTTACTTCATGTTAATATCTTTCAATTTTTTTGTCACAATTATATTATAAGTAAGCCTTTATTAAAGTAAAACCAGTGAAATAAAGTTGTAATGTTGTGAAATTTTTAACTTCCGGGTCAAAAACGATATAATATCATTAGATCGGTTAAATATGATTATCTTGAATGTTTTTGCAATTTTATATTTGTTAATAAAGTTTCGTATAATGCTTTTATCAAAATGTTCCTTTGATATCATGCATTGCCAGTTTATTTAAACGACATACTTGTCTAATCTAAGAGGAGTTAATAAAGATGGCTCCATCCTAGGAAAAAATAAATTCCTAGTATGTACAAAAATCAAAGAACCGAATACACAAAGCAGTTACTAATCCAAATTTGACAAAATTGTTACCAAACTGACTCAAGTATGCTGTCACTTCTGTTTGTACTGCGATCAGCAATTCCGCAGCAACTGGTGTTAACGAGTATTGCTACACTTTTATTCTTATTATCAAGTAGTTACCCTGATTGTCCACGTAGTTCCACAGAGAACTCTGTTATTCCACATTCACTATCATAAGCGAGTAACACTGATATTTTCTTCTAAATTATAAAATCGTCATCGTTTGTCCTCTCGGATTATTAAGCAAATCATCATCGGACACTTTATGCTAGGAAACGTGCTGTATGTTATTTTATCTCTCAAACGTTTTTAAGTAATGTTTATCAAGAACAATTAATTTTGAAAAAGAAGAGAACATTCAAAAGATATATAATGAATTGTCTTAAGAATGTCATATCTAGATTCTAAGGGATTTTTAATACGCGCTGTATCTTCTGTGGTTTTTATCTCTGAAACTTCTTTCATTTTCTTCAAATTTAAAGCTCGAATTCTTTCATGGGATTGATGCAATACATAGTGTACGCAAAAAAATAATATTAATAATTTGTAATAATCTAAAAAAATTGCAATCAATAATAAAAAAACCGACGTAGTTAAAATTAAAATTTTCTATGAATATTTTGATTTTTTTTAATTTCATAAACTACTTAAAATTTTTTTATAATAAATTTTGATATATTTTTTTAACATGTTTTTGTTCATGCTACTACTAGTAATTTTGTTTGTTTTAAACATTTTTATTACACAGTCAAAAGACGTGCGACGTTGTTCTGGTGGCCTATTCCTTAAATAGAAGTATAAACCCGAAAAAATAAACGTACTTAAAACAATGTATAATCTTCTTGATTATATATTATGTTTTAAGGCTCAGTGAAAAACTGATAGATATTTTTAATGACTTTTTACATGTTCACATCCGACTTATTCGATAATGATGGAGTAAAGTCGAGCCTAAAATTTTTACTATCCTGCAATATTTTCTGTGAGTTGTTACATCAAATCTATTAAATTCACTTTTGCGTTTGAATTTTCCTGTAATGTATTTAAATTTAGTCATGTTAAAATTTAAAACTAAACGTAAAAGGCGATGTCATATTTTGTCAATGACGGTCTTACATTTCTCCATACACTTTTCCTTTGCAGCCATCTTTTTGGTTTTTAGAAAGATCAAAGAAATGTCGTCAGCTTAAATTACTCCAAGCACAAATTTATCACATATCTTGCTTAAGATGTGTCTTGTAGTAATTACATAACGTATTGGACATAATGGAGATATTTACGGCACACATTGCGTTAGATAATATTTTGTATCTTTATATCCATCAATATAAAAATATCTGGCTTTGAGACAAGCTTATATTCTCTTAATTATTTTGCTTTGAACTTTATCATGTATCAATGTTTTTAAAATGTCTTCTTGAGATATATTATCAAAAGTTGCTGAAATATCTAGAGAATTAAGTATCCAAGGACAATTAGTTTTATTAACCCACATTTGTAAATCTCGTACGGCACCAATTGTGCTTTGTCTTTGGCTAAAATTGAAGAACTTATCGATAAAAGGATTGTTGCGTTTAAAAAATTTAGATACCTTTATTGCCAGAACTCTTTTAAACTCGGTTTATAGGGGGTTGGATAATGTGTTTGTACGAATATCGTTTTTATTATTGACAAATTTATTTGCTTGTAAAATTATCATTTTGTCACATCCAATGCTTAGATGCTCTGACAGTGAGCAATTTACATGATGCTTGGCTATTCTGATTTTATTCTTTAAGCTAAGAAGTTTTATTGCAGCCGGAGGGCATGGCACTCCATTGATAGAGACTTTAGAATTACGAGGAAATGCGTCTAATATGCCATTGTAAGAGATATTGATGCCTACCGATGTGCTTATACAATCTAAAATAAGGCATTTGTGTAGCATCTTTTAGTTATTTAAAGTGTCAGCATAATATGTTAATTTAGTTTAAAGAGTTTCTTGGACTACGTAAAAAGTTTGATGAGATTCGACAGATGATGTCGTTTTCCAAGTTCTAAATGTTCGATGAAGTACTGTATTCCACTAGCTTTTGGAAAATGGTTTATAACATTTAATCTTCTTTTTTTCATTCGTTAGGATAACTTACATAGTAGAATATCTATATACGTTTGAATCCTACGCTCCTCTTCAAGATTTTCACGTAAATCTAATAAATTTTGTTTCATTTTTAATTTTTTTATTTTGATGTTTGAATAATTGTGGTTTATCGATCTTTGTTTATATAAAAATGTGTCGGATGCAATAAATACGCACTTATGCCTTCTAGAATATTATTCTCTAAGATACCTAAAATGTCGTTAGAATTATTATGCTGGATTATATTAATTTTTCTAAGAAACAGAAGTAATCCCTCATTTATGATGGTATAAAAATTATTACTGATTTCAGATAAATTTTCAGAATTGAGATAAATAGAAAATGGATCAAAATTCATATTAAAAAAATATTCATTACAGAGAAGACTTGAGAATATTTAAACTTTTAATCATTACTATCCAGATGGGAACCTAGTAGATTTTTAACTTCAAGATAATGATACCGATCAAACAAGGTATACGAGCACAATGCGACTGACTGATTTAAACTATTAGTGCCTATGGTATTAGTGAAATTGTTTAAACGGATAAAATTTATAGAAGCGATATTAATGAAGACGGATGGATTATCATAAGTAAGAATAGTTGCATGTCGAGACCTGAATCAGATACATCAACATTCGGAAGGTTAAGGTTAGATATGCTATTACAACGATTGATATAAGGAAGACGATTACGTAGAGGTGGATGACAAACATAGATGGTAGGCGTAGAAGCATAAGAGCAGGTAGAATGGGAATGACAAGGGTGATCAATTGAGAATTAAGATAGGTGGGAGCATTTATAATAGAAGTGGAGTGTTGTATCGGTTGACCTGAGATGCTACTGGAGTTGATATATCTTTATTGTGTCTGTAATATAAACATAATAATGTAATGATATAATATAATGTCATATCTATATGTCTATAATATAGACATATCTTCATTAATTTGATCTTTCCTTTTATAATTGTTTGTTACTTGCATTTTCATTTAAACTTGTTCTAATATATTATATATTAAAAACTGTTTATTAAAGTATATAAAGCATTATTTTATGATATTTATATATCTTCTGATTATTTAAGTAGACAATATTTATTGTATTTCTTAAAAAAACTTTTGTTTATTTTCTATTTATATTTTTTGTCTATTCTAAATTTTAATTTTGTTATTAATTTAAATCTTCACGAGTAATTGTATGCTAGCAATTACTAAATACTTTGTTCATTTTTTACAATTACATCGGAAGGCATTAATTATTTAATGTATTTGTCTATCAAAAATTGAAAATGATCAACCCTAAATATAGTTAAGTATAAAGTTAAACTAGAAAAAATTTGACCCATTTTTTGTGATACGTTCACAAAGTACTAAACAAATCAATACTTTATTGGCAACTCATTTTATTCAACCTTTATAAAAGTTAATAACTTTTATTTACAAATGTTTGAAAATATAATAGCAATTTAGCAGAATAGTGTTGAAAAATCAAGTGACAATTTAACGAACAACAGAGGATTGTAATTCTGCACCAACCTAATTATTGACTGCATAAATCTTTCAAAATTACAATGGTTTTACAGCTGAGCGATCAATTTATCAGAATTGCTGCAAATACGCTGCAACCAAGAGCCTTGCGACGCACATCAAATGGCGTTAACAAGCATCTATAAAATTGTCTTCTAATTATTAAGTCGGGCGCTGATTTACCTTAGGCTTTCAGACCACAGAATGCCAATGAGTAATGCTACTATTTTCTTCTAAACTATTAAATCGTCATATTTTGTCCTCTGTGCTTGTTAAGCAAATCATCATTGGACACTTTATGATTGGAAACTTACTGTATGTTTATTAGAAACCAAAATTTTTTTTAAGTAATATTTTTTTCATAATGATATTAATATAACAGTAGTCAGCAATATTAATTATGCATTTTATATTGTATTTTTTTCTAAATTAACAAATGTGTTATCGAAATTTTCCTATTAAAATATATTTTTATGTAGATCTTTATATCTGGATGATCATCTATTTGTATAAGTAAATTGTTTTATTTCCTACTATTTATATTTTACGAATACTGTTTTTAAATTTTTTTATTAACAAACCTCTCTAATTTCAGTTTTTTAAAAATTTATTTGAAAAAGTAGAAAACATTCCAAAAATATAATAAATTTTTAAGAGGATTATTACATTAATGTCATATCCAGGTTCTCAGGAGTTTTATGTTTCGCACGGGATCTTCTGTGGCTGTTTGACTCTGTGTCTTCTTTTTGTTTTCTTCAAATTTTAACTCGAATTCTTACAGGTATCGTTTAGATACGATGTAAAAAATAATAATTTGAAGAAATCAAAATACACTGCAATTAATAATGATGACATATTTGATTAAGTTAAAAAATCTAATGTTTTATAAGTATTAAAAAACTTTTCTAATTTTTGTCGTTTCTTCAAATTTTAATCTCGAATTCTTCCAGGTATAACTTACTTCATGTTAATATCTTTCAAATTTTTTATGTCACAATTATATTATAAGTAAGCCTTTATTAAAGTAAAACCAGTAAATGGCTCCCGAAATATTATACAAAACATATTCATAAAAAATTCATTAAAAACATATTGTTTTTTATTAAAAACATTTTTTATTATAAAAACCATTTGTAAACATTTATAAAAACATATATTAGAGTGATTGCTACCATTATAGTTATTACTATAATTAGTATTGTATTTCTTTTATTTTAAATGTCAATTTGAATTAATCGTTTTATTTTTGTTTATATTTTATATTTAAAAATCTTTATTTATAATTTATTTATATTTTATATGTGCTTAATATATTTTGTTAATTAAAAATTTTTAACAATTAGAGATTTTCATAAGTCATCTTTTATAAGTTTTATACTAATTGGCTTAATAATACTTTTATGTTTAGTATGTGCGTTGTTTATCTTTTATAAACTACTGAGCTATTAAATAGAGCTGCGCGTTTAGCGGAAATATTTAACAATACACAATAAATAATCAGATAACTGAGTTTACGTATTTTAAATAATTATAAATAAATAAGTATATAACATTTAATACAATTAATATTTATATCAAATACAATTAAAAATTAAAATTTGAAATATAAATCAAGTATTAGTAATTGACTAAAATACGATTTATTCGATTACGGACAAGATGTCAACAAGAGGAACTGCTATGCTATCAGGTTTCGGCCCCTAACTCCTCTACCCAACATAGCAGCGGGCCAAATACATGCTAATGATGTATTTCCTCTGAAATAACTATCTAGTATCTTATTCTAATACAAAGTATATTATTTGTTATCCATTCATAAAAATTTGTCGCTAATGATTTTTAATTTATTCTTTATATTATTGTGTTGATTTATATATTTTACTATTTTCTGCTTGATGTTATTTTTACAAATAACCTAGTTTAAAATATGTACCTATTAAATTATTTAAATGATTTTGAAGAAAGCCAGTATCATTACATATTGTTGCAATTCTTAAAATTTCATTATTTAATGTATTATATTTTATATTATATGGTATGCATGAATGATCATGCAAAAATATGTTTCTTGTAAATTTAAATATGTCATCTTTACGATATAAATTAATAGTAGTTTTAGTTAATGTTAATTTAATGTTCATATCTATATATCATCAATATTAGTTTTATTAGGAATAAGTTTAATGGATAAATCTGTTCGCTGTTTGAATAAAAATTATTCAAGTTAAATACAACTATATCATCAATATATCGAAGCATATATTTCATATCTTCATATAATTTAGATTTATTGTTTAAACAGTTATGAACAAATTCATATTATATAAAGCTTAAAAATAAGTCAGCTATAATTGGGCTAATAAGCAGAATCTGACAGGGGGCTGCCCTACTTAAGGCGGTGGCAGGCTTGGACAAGTTCTATAAAGATCTACCATCTTCACTTAACGCGCTACGCGACCTGGCGCGTGGAGTATTATGCACCAGGTTAGAAAAATCTACATCAAATATATCTGATATATTTGTATTTGTAATTCTAATGGATTTTTACTCTGTTAATAAATTGTCTCTCTAAATTTTACTTGAACAACGTTTGGAAAATAAAAAATCATACATATATCTAGATTATAAGATCTATATAAATAAAACTTTAATAGTTAAATTTATTCAATATATTTCTTATATAATCAACAACCACAATATAAAATACATAACCAATATTGTTGATTTGCTGCTTCCATTGAACTCAAAAATATTTAAATGCGAACAACGTCTTGTGGTATACTCTGATGATACCACAGCCCTGTTATCTGGACGCATGTGCTTCCATTGAACTCTTTAAAATATTTAAATGCGAACAACGTCGTGTGGCATACGCTGATGATACCACAGCCCTGTTCTCTGCACGCAGGTGCAAAGAAGTAATATAAGACATCATATGTTTCTTTTTAAGATTAAAATAACAGTGACCCAAGTCCAATGTTATTTTAAATTCCGCTAAATCGCAAATGGTTGTCTTTCATGGCGCCTCTGAAACAAATTTGACCTTAGAGTAACCTGTCTACTCAGTAAATCATGTGGTTGACCTGCTGCACAAACCTTATCGATTATTGCATGAGCCCGTTAGAAAAGCATGGATCTACGATTAACTGTTTTAGTTTATCACCAAACTGGTGCAAGAATGCTGTCGCTACTGTTTGCACTTTGACCATTGATTCCGCATCAACTGGTGTAAACGAGTATTGTTTCACTTTATTGTCAAGTCGTCACCCTGATTATCCTCCAAGTTCCACAGAAAATTCTGTTATTCCACATCTACTAACATAAACTTTTCGTGGTCCGTTATGCATTCACCATGGCTGCACTACGCCTTTGGAACAAACATCCTCGTGACACAAAATCATTGATGTCACTTAAACACTTTTAAACTTCCTTGATCGCCATACTTCTTGCAAACGAACTAAAATAACACTTTCAGCTGCAATCAATTCAATAACTCTACACACAAGTTCAAACATTCATTCTTTATTAACTACTACTAGATTAGACAAGTATATCGTTAAAATAACCTGGCAATGCATGATATCAAGGAAACATTTTAATAAAAGCGTTATACGAAACTTTATTAACAAATATAAAATTGTGAAAACATTCACGATAATCAGATTTAACCGATCTAATGATATTATATCGTTTTTGACCCGGAAGTTAAAAATTTCACAACATTACAACTTTATGTTACTGGTATTACTTTAATAAAGGCTTACTTATAATATAATTGTAACATACAAAATTTGAGAGATAATAACATAAAGTAAGTTATACCCGGAAGAATTCGAGATTAAAATTTGAAGAAACGACAAAAATTAGAAAGGTTTTTAAATACTTAGAAAACATTAGATTTTTTAACTTAATCAAATATGTCATCATTATAAATTGCAGTGTATTTTGATTTCTACAAATTATTATTTTTTAAATCGTATCTAAACGATACCTGTAAGAATTCGAGATTAAAATTTGAAGAAAACGAAAAGAAGACACAGAGTCAAACAGCCACAGAAGATACAGTGCGAAACATAAAACTCCTGAGAACCTAGATATGCCATAATGTAGTAACCCTCTTGAAAAATTCATTTGCGTTTTTGTGGAATGCTTTCTACTTTTTCAAATAAATTAAAAAAAACTGAAATTACAGATGTTCGCTAAAACAATTTTTTTAAAAGCTGTATTCTCTAAATATAAATAGTAGAAAATTAAACAAGATCCTTATGAGATCAGTTGAATATCCAATTTAAATGATCTACATAAAAATTTTTTTTTAATATTTAAATTTCGCCATAACATTACTTAATTAAGAAAAAGACACAATATAAAATGCATAACCAATATGGCTAACTACTGTGATATTTAATATCATCATGAAAAACATATCACCTTAAAAAAGTTTGAGATCTAAAGTAAATACAGTAAGTTTCCAAACATAAAGTGTCCAATGATGATTTGCTCAATGAGCACAGAGGACATACCATGCCGATGCAGTAGTTTAAAAGAATAATATTAGCATTTCTCATTGGCATATTCTTTGGAGTATCAGTTTATTTAGTCTCTGAAAAAGCCATAGGCAATCATCGTCCAATTCTTTAATCTCAAGAATTCGAGATAAAATTTAAAGAAAACGTAAAGAAGACACAGAGTCAAACAGCCACAGAAGATACAGTGCGAAACATAAAACTCCTGAGAACCTAGATATGCCATAATGTAGTAACCCTCTTGAAAAATTCATTTGCGTTTTTGTGGAATGCTTTCTACTTTTTCAAATAAATTAAAAAAAAAACTGAAATTACAGATGTTCGCTAAAACAATTTTTTTAAAAGCAGTATTCTCTAAATATAAATAGTAGCGAAAAAATTGGCGAATTTACTATTGGGCGCGCACGACTGATTGCACACACGACTGACCCTTTTTTCTGCGACTCTCTCGAGACGATTTTAGCTTTTACGTAGTGCTTTAATAAGCGAATTTTCTCGTACGATTTTCTTGCGATAATATCGGTAAGTGGTTTTGTGGTGACTTTGTTTTAACTTTGTTTTAACTTTTTCTTATAATTTTTCCTTTTGGTTGTGTTTGTCTTCTGATTGTTTCTAAGTTTCAGTTTTAATAGTTTTTAATTAAATATGGAGTCGATAATGCTGTCTCCTACCAGACTTGATAAATATATTGTTAAAATCAACTGGCAATCCATGATGACTAGGGACATGTTCAACCTAAACATGATAAGGCGTTTTATCCAACATAATAGTTCTATAAAACTATTTAAACGAATTAGGTTTAGTGGTTCATATGACATTGTATCTTTTTTTGAAGTAGATGTAAAAAACCAATTTATATCTTTTTTTGCCGATTCTACCGATTTTTCGGTTATTGACATATCCCCTAAAAGAAATGTTATCATAAAATTTATTCCAATATTCGCCGAGCATAGTGAAATCTCAATGTTTTGCTCTGAAATTGGTGTTAAGATGCTTAAAAAGATAGCTATCTCAAACACACATTTTACTACTGTACTAGCAAAAGTAGATAACGAAAAGATATTTTTAGCAAAAAACGGCCATGCTCATTTGTTAGGACACGAAATTAAAATTGTTGAAATGGATGACCACGTATACAATAGTTTTAGGTTTCCCCAATGCTTTAGATGCCAAGAATGGGGTCATTACTCCCGTTTATGCCAGAAGAAAGTAAAGTGTGTTCACTGTGCAGAATCACACAACTCCAACACTTGTACTAATAGACACACCCATAAATGCGCAAACTGTGGGGAAGGTCACAAAGCATACAATAAATCTTGCCAACACTTCCAAAATTACATACTACCATATAACTTACAACATAATCAAGAAGTTAACTCCAACATATCATTCGCATCGGTTGCATCAAAACAACCCATTGTAACAAATGCAGATCATAATATCAACCAACAACCCTGCAAAACACCTACTAAACATAGTGATGCTAGTAGGGATATGAATTCTATTAATAGTCGATTAGAAAAACTATCTAAAGAAATAGAGCAAAATAAAAATTATTGTCAGAAAGAACTCAGATCAATAAACGATGAGTTGGACAATATCAATGATAAAATTATTAATCTAGGATATGATATGGATAATGTTGTACAAGTAGTAGAAAATCTATCAAACAATCAAACGATCTTTAGCACCCAAGTGATATCTCTCTTAAAAGAGTACGGACTAGAATTTAAATGCACCACATCTTCAACGAAATGAACAATAATAAACTAGCTATCGTCTCATGGAACTGTGCTTAAGTATCAAATGCAGCTCATCTTTTAAAAGAGGGATGCTTTAATGTAGTCGCTTTACAAGAAGCAAGAACACAAATAGTTCTATCTGATGTATTCCTAGAATATACTTTATTTCACTTAAATATTAAGAACGATAGCCCATTTAACTTGGCTACCTATATTAATAAATATTTACACCCTTCTTTAATAATGTCCGGCTATAACGATTTCTTTTCATTTCAAATAATAAAAATTATTCTAAAACGGTTCAGCATTTAAATTTGCAAATGTTTATATTAAGAGTAAGGCTAAGTCAAAAAAAGGTTTGTGGCCTAGAAAATTTGCAGATGAGATTAGAAATAAGTTTCAGTGGCTAATGGATAATAATTTGGATTTCATTATAGGTGACTACAACGATAACTGCGGAGTCAATATAATAAGATGCATTAACGATAGGTTTACAGTAGAACTTCCAAACGAATATACTTTTTTTAATCGTACAAAGAAATGGTTTTCCACTATCGACTTTGCAATTTTAAACAAAGACAGTGCTATTGACATTGAATAGCGATGTAACATTCAACCAGAAAACTCCATAATAGGTCACTGCATGGTTGTATTTGAGTCTAAATCAACCAAAACATTTTTAAAGACTGTATTCGCTCCTAATTTCACCAACATTAATAATTTTAATCAGTCAGTAACATTGTACTTGTCTACCTCGTTAGATCGGTTACATTGTCATGAGTTTAAAAATCTTCTAGGTCCCCATCTGGATAGTGATAATCCAAAGTTTAAAGTTTCTCAAGTCGCCTCTGTAATAAATAATTATTTTAATATTAATTTTAACCTTTCTACTCTATATATCAATTCTGAAATTTTATCAGAAATCAATATTAATTTTTACACCATTATAAACGATGGATTTCTTTCGTTCCTTAGAAACATTAATGTAATCCACCATAAACACACCACCGACATTTCATTTCTCTTAGTGAATAATATTCTTGAAGGCATAAATAAATGCTTACTGAATGCATCCGACACTTTTTTATATAAGCAAAGATCGATAAACCGCAAATATTCAAACATCAAAATTAAAAAATTAAAAATGAAACAAAATTTACTAGATTTATGTGGAAATCTTGAGGAGGCGCATAGGATTCAATCTTACATAGAAAGATTGCAATATAAGTTAATCCTAACCAATGAAATAAAGAAGATTAAATGTTATAAACCGTTTTCCAAAAATTGGTGGAATACAGTACATCGCAGAAAATTCAGAACTTGGAAAACGGCAGCATCCCGTTGGATCTCATCAACATCTTTTGACGAAGTCCAAGAAGCTATGAGAACAAAATTAACATCTAACGCTGAAACCTTAAATGACGAAAAGATGCTAAACAAATATCTAATTTTAGACTGTATTAATACATCAGTAGGCATCGATATATCCTATAAGGATATACTAGACGCATTTCCTAGTAATTCGAAAGTTTCAAGCAATGGAATGTCATGTCCTCCGGCTGCAATAAAACTTTTAAGTTTAAAGAATAAAATAAGAATAGCCAAGCATCTAGTAAACTGCTCACTGTCGGAGTATCTAAGCATTGGATGTGGTAAAATGATAATTTTACCGAAAAATAAATTTATCAATAATATAAAAGATATCCGTCCAATTACAATTTCCAACCCATTACTAACGGCAGTTGAAAGAGCTTTGGCAATAAAAGTCTCGCAATTTTATGAACGAAACAATCTAATTAACAATAATATCTTCGGTTTTAGGAAAGGAAAAAGCACAGTTGGTGCGGTACGGGATTTACAGATGTTCATTAATAAATATAATTGTCCGTGGATACTATATTCCCTTGATATTTCAGGAGCTTTTGATAACATATCTCAAGAAGAAATTTTAAAAACATTGATAAGGGATAAAGTTCCAAGTAACATGATTAAAAGAATATGAGCTTGTCTCAAAGCAAGATATTTCTATATTGATGGACATAAAGATACAAAATATTACCTCAAGCAAGGTGTGCCGCAAGGATCTCCATTAAGTCCGATACTTTATGTAATTACCACTAGACATATTTTAAACAATCTATGTGATAAACTCGTGCATGGAGTCATCTACGCTGACGACATTTCTTTGGTCTTTCTGAGAACCAAAAAGATGGCGTCAAAGGAGAAGTGTATGGAAAAATGCAAGATCGTCATTGACAAAATAAAACGTCGCCTGTCACGCTTAGGTTTAAATTTTAACATGAATAAATTTAAATACATTACCGGAAAATTCAAACACAAACGTGAGTTTACACGATTTGATGTAACAACTAACGGAAAACATTGCAGGTCTGTAAAAATATTAGGATCGACTTTCACACCATCATTGTCAAAAAAGCCAGATATGAACAAACTCAGAAAAATCATTAAAAAAGGTATATCAGTTTTTCACAGAGCCATGAAACTTAATATATCATTAAGTAGATCATGCATTGTTTTAAATACATTTATTCTGTCTGGTTTATACTTCTATTCTAGAAATAGGCCGCCTGAACAACGACAAACCTATCTAGACTTAGTTATAACAATGTTAAAAACAAACAAGAACACCAGTAGTTGCATGCATAAAAGCATGTTAACAAAATATATCAATTTCTATTATAGAAAAATTATAAATGGTTTATGAAATCCAAAAAAAAACACTTTAAATACTGAGAATACATTTATTTTTATTTTTTTTAGACAAATCATCTCTGTCATCATTGTTGATTATAATTTTATTTTTTGTAATAATTTTAATTATTATTTGTGTTTATGTACATTGTTAATTGGAATGCTACTATGGAAGAATCCGCGACAATAATATGAAGAAAACGAACAGAAGACACAATGCAAGGCAAACAATTTCTGAAAACCATGGATTTGACACGATACAATTCATATGTCTCTTTTTCGAATGTTTTCTACTTTTTCAAATAAATTGTTGTTGTTAAAAACATATCACCTTAAAAAAGTTTGAGATCTAAAGTAAATACAGTAAGTTTCCAAACATAAAGTGTCCAATGATGATTTGCTCAATGAGCACAGAGGACATACCATGCCGATGCAGTAGTTTAAAAGAATAATATTAGCATTTCTCATTGGCATATTCTTTGGAGTAGCAGGTTATTTAGTCTCTGAAAAAGCCATAGTCAATCATCGTCCCGACTTAATAATTAGAAGAAAATTTTGTTGCTTGTTAATGCCAGTTGCTGTGCATTGCCCTGCGCTAATGTGACAACTTTAGCGCAGGGCAATGCTCAGTAATTCTCATAGATTTATCGCCCAGCTTGTAAACGGTGTTTTCCTAACAGGCTTCTACAGCCAACAATTTGGTTAGTGCTCTACAAGTGTCTGTTGTTCGTTAAATTGTCACTTGATTTTTCAACACTTTTCTGCTAAATTGCTATTATATTTTTATACATTTGTTAATAAAAATTAAAACCGTTTGTAAAGGTTGAACAAAATGATTGGGCAATAAAGAATTGATTTGTTAAATACCTTTGTACATGTTTCACCATTCAATGGGTCAAATACTTTCTAGTTTAAATTCGCACTTGAACATATTTAGTGTCCAAGAAGCTATTAGTACCAAATTAACATATAACGCTGAAACCTGTAATGACGAAAAGATACTAAACAAATGCCTGATATTAGACTGTATCAACACATCGGTAGGCATCGATCTCTCCTACGATGATAAGCATTTCCTAGTAACTCGAAAGTTTCAAGCAATGAAATGTCATGCCCTCCTGCTGCAATAAAACTTCTAAGCTTAAATAATAAAATCAGAATAGCCAAACATTTTGTAAATTGCCCACTGTCAGAGCATCTAAGCATTGGATGTGGCAAAATGATAATTTTACCGAAAAATAAATTTATCAATAATATTAAAGATATTCGTCCAATCACAATTTCAAACCCCCTACTAACGGCAGTTGAAAGAGCTTTAGCAATAAAAGTCTCTGAATTTTACGAAAGCAACAACCTGATAAACAAAATCATTTTCGGTTTTAGAAAAAGAAAAAGCACAATTGGTGCAGTACGAGACTTACAAATGTTTATTAATAAATATAACTGTCCTTGGATACTTTATTCTCTAGATATTTCAGCAGCTTTTGATAATATAACTTAAGAAGAAATTTTAAAATCATTGATAAGGGATAAAGTTCCAAGTTACATAATTAAGAGAATATGGGCTTGTCTCAAAGCCAGATATTTCTATATTAACGGATATAAAGATACAAAATATTATCTAACGCAAGGTGTGCCGCAAAGATCTCCATTAAGTCCGATACTTTATGTAATTACTACAAGACACATCTTAAGCAAGATATGTGATAAATTTGTGCATGGAGTCATCTACGCTGACGACATTTTTTGGTCTTTCTAAAAACCAAAAAGATGGCTTCATACAAAAAATGTATGGAGAAATGCATGGGCATCATTGACAAAATAAAACATCACCTGTCACGCTTAGGTTTAAATTTAAACCTAACATGACTAAATTTAAATACATTACAGGAAAATTCAAACACAAACGTGAATTTGATAGATTTGATAAAACATCTCACGGAAAACATTGCAGGATAGTAAAGATTTTAGGTTCCACTTTTACTCCATCATTGTCGAATAAGCCAGATATGAATAAACTCAAAAAATCATTAAATAAGGTTTGTCAGTTTTTCACCGAGCGTTAACACTTGATATCTCATTAAGAAGATCATGCATTCTTTTAAATACATTTATTCTCTCGGGTTTATACTTCTACTCAAGTTATATGCCACCAGAACAACATCGCCCATACCTAGACTGTGTAATGAAAATGTTAAGAACAAACAAAATCACCAGTAGTAGCTTGAACCAAAACATGTTAAAAAAATAAACATTTTATTATAAAAAATTATAAGTAGTTGATGGAAAAAAAATTTTCCTTTTTTTTCTTCAAAAATTTAGAGAAACTTTTATTAATTTTTTTAACTACGTCGGTTATTTCATTTTTGCTATTTATTTTTGTTTATACAAATGTTTAATATTACTTTTTTGTCTGTGTACACTATGTATTGGAACGCTTGCTTAAAAGAATCCTAGACTAAAATTTGAAGAGAATGATAAGAAGATGCAGAGATAAAAATCACAGAAGAAAGCGCGAATCGAAAATTCCTGAGAAACGGGATATGACACTCTTAACACAATTCATTATGTATTTTTTGGATGTTTACTACTTTTTCAAAAAAAAAATTTTCTTCTTCACTAGACGCAGGTGCTTCCATTGATCTCTTTAAAATATTTAAATGCGAACAACGTATTGTGGCATACGCTGATGATACCACAGTCCTGTTCTCTGCACGCAGGTGCAAAGACTTAATATAAGACATCATATTTTTCTTTTTAAGATTAAAAGAACAGTGACCCAAGTCCAATGTTATTTTAAATTCCGCTAAATCGCAAATTGTTGTCTTTCATGGCGCCTCTGAAACAAAGTTGACCTTAGAGTAAACGGTAAACTCAGTAAATCATGTGGTTGACCGGCTGCACAAACCTAATCGATTATTGCATGAGCCCGTTAGAAAAGCATGGATCTACGATTAACTGTTTTAGTTTATCACCAAACTGGTGCAAGAATGCTGTCGCTACTGTTTGCACTTTGATTATTGATTCCGCATCAACTGGTGTAAACGAGTATTGTTTCACTTTATTGTCAAGTCGTCACCCTGATTATCCTCTTAGTTCCACAGAAAATTCTGTTATTCCACATCTACTAACATAAACTTTTCGTGGTCCGTTATGCATTCACCATGGCTGCACTACGCCTTTGGAACAAACATCCTCGTGACACAAAATCATTGATGTCACTTAAACACTTTTAAACTTCCTTAATCGCCATACTTCTTGCAAACGAACTAAAATAACACTTTCAGCTGCAATCAATTCAATAACTTTACACACAAGTTCAAACATTTATTCTTTATTAACTACTACTAGATTAGACAAGTATATCGTTAAAATAACCTGGCAATGCATGATATCAAGGAAACATTTTAATAAAAGCGTTATACGAAACTTTATTAACAAATATAAAATTGTGAAAACATTCAAGATAATAAGATTTAACCGATCTAATGATATTATATCGTTTTTGACCCGGAAGTTAAAAATTTCACAACATTACAACTTTATGTTACTGGTATTACTTTAATAAAGGCTTACTTATAATATAATTGTAACATACAAAATTTGAGAGATAATAACATAAAGTAAGTTATACCCGGAAGAATTCGAGATTAAAATTTGAAGAAACGACAAAAATTAGAAAGGTTTTTAAATACTTAGAAAGCATTGATTTTTAACCTTATCAATACGATATCTGTAAGAATTCGAGATTAAAATTTGAAGAAAACGAAAAGAAGACACAGAGTCAAACAGCCACAGAAGATACAGTGCGAAACATAAAACTCCTGAGAACCTAGATATGCCATAATGTAGTAACCCTCTTGAAAAATTCATTTGCGTTTTTGTGGAATGCTTTCTACTTTTTCAAATAAATTAAAAAAACTGAAATTACAGATGTTCGCTAAAACAATTTTTTTAAAAGCTGTATTCTCTAAATATAAATAGTAGAAAATTAAACAAGATCCTTATGAGATCAGTTGAATATCCAATTTAAATGATCTACATAAAAATTATTTTTTAATAATTAAATTTCGCCATAACATTACTTAATTAAGAAAAAGACACAATATAAAATGCATAACCAATATGGCTGACTACTGTGATATTAATATCATCATGAAAAACATATCACCTTAAAAAAGTTTGAGATCTAAAGTAAATACAGTAAGTTTCCAAACATAAAGTGTCCAATGATGATTTGCTCAATGAGCACAGAGGACATACCATGCCGATGCAGTAGTTTAAAAGAATAATATTAGCATTTCTCATTGGCATATTCTTTGGAGTATCAGTTTATTTAGTCTCTGAAAAAGCCATAGGCAATCATCGTCCAATTCTTTAATCTCAAGAATTCGAGATAAAATTTAAAGAAAACGTAAAGAAGACACAGAGTCAAACAGCCACAGAAGATACAGTGCGAAACATAAAACTCCTGAGAACCTAGATATGCCATAATGTAGTAACCCTCTTGAAAAATTCATTTGCGTTTTTGTGGAATGCTTTCTACTTTTTCAAATAAATTAAAAAAAAACTGAAATTACAGATGTTCGCTAAAACAATTTTTTTAAAAGCAGTATTCTCTAAATATAAATAGTAGCGAAAAAATTGGCGAATTTACTATTGGGCGCGCACGACTGATTGCACACACGACTGACCCTTTTTTCTGCGACTCTCTCGAGACGATTTTAGCTTTTACGTAGTGCTTTAATAAGCGAATTTTCTCGTACGATTTTCTTGCGATAATATCGGTAAGTGGTTTTGTGGTGACTTTGTTTTAACTTTGTTTTAACTTTTTCTTATAATTTTTCCTTTTGGTTGTGTTTGTCTTCTGATTGTTTCTAAGTTTCAGTTTTAATAGTTTTTAATTAAATATGGAGTCGATAATGCTGTCTCCTACCAGACTTGATAAATATATTGTTAAAATCAACTGGCAATCCATGATGACTAGGGACATGTTCAACCTAAACATGATAAGGCGTTTTATCCAACATAATAGTTCTATAAAACTATTTAAACGAATTAGGTTTAGTGGTTCATATGACATTGTATCTTTTTTTGAAGTAGATGTAAAAAACCAATTTATATCTTTTTTTGCCGATTCTACCGATTTTTCGGTTATTGACATATCCCCTAAAAGAAATGTTATCCTAAAATTTATTCCGATATTCGCCGAGCATAGTGAAATCTCAATGTTTTGCTCTGAAATTGGTGTTAAGATGCTTAAAAAGATAGCTATCTCAAACACACATTTTACAACTGTACTAGCAAAAGTAGATAACGAAAAGATATTTTTAGCAAAAAACGGCCATGCTCATTTGTTAGGACACGAAATTAAGATTGTTGAAATGGATGACAACGTATACAATAGTTTTAGGTTTCCCCAATGCTTTAGATGCCAAGAATGGGGTCATTACTCCCGTTTATGCCAGAAGAATTTAAAGTGTGTTCACTGTGCAGAATCACACAACTCCAACACTTGTACTAATAGACACACCCATAAATGCGCAAACTGTGGGGAAGGTCACAAAGCATACAATAAATCTTGCCAACACTTCCAAAATTACATACTACCATATAACTTACAACATAATCAAGAAGTTAACTCCAACATATCATTCGCATCGGTTGCATCAAAACAACCCATTGTAACAAATGCAGATCATAATATCAACCAACAACCCTGCAAAACACCTACTAAACATAGTGATGCTAGTAGGGATATGAATTCTATTAATAGTCGATTAGAAAAACTATCTAAAGAAATAGAGCAAAATAAAAATTATTGTCAGAAAGAACTCAGATCAATAAACGATGAGTTGGACAATATCAATGATAAAATTATTAATCTAGGATATGATATGGATAATGTTGTACAAGTAGTAGAAAATCTATCAAACAATCAAACGATCTTTAGCACCCAAGTGATATCTCTCTTAAAAGAGTACGGACTAGAATTTAAATGCACCACATCTTCAACGAAATGAACAATAATAA
>WNNJ02003054.1:0-63402 GCA_012934845.2 Pomphorhynchus laevis
CGCCAAAATTGTAGTAACTATAAAAATTAAAGTAACCTGAAATAGGGCAAAATGTTCAAAGCTGCAATATGTAAAAAAAGTTGATAGATAACGATTAGCAAATCATTTGTCACGTAGTATCCATAATGATGACCGAGAGAACAAATCAGTAGTATGAGCTATCTTGATGTCGTTTTGGCTGTTTGCTTACTTTTAAAAACAGCATTTTCTTATATTTGCTTGATTAAAGCGCCAAAATTGAAGACTCTTTAAACTTGCATATTGGACTTTTTTATTCATAACAGGCGTCTTTTGTTGCGGCATTAAGTCATTTGATATTTTTTTTAAGAATTTGGCATGTGTTTATTTAAGATTGCATCAAACATGCATGATATATATTGTCATTGATTTTAATGGAATACGGCTGTTTGTTTAAAGCTGCTGTCGTATAATAACAGATTAACACTAACAAAAAGCATACAATAAGTAACCTCTGAATGTCTATCAAACGACACTATCACACATCCGTAGTATAATTAATTTGATGACGTTACGACTTCCTGCTAAAATTTTGAAAAAAAGCATTTTCACTTAATAGCTTAATTCGAACTGCTGAATTTTTATAAACTGAAAATTTGCTTGTAAAACTGTCTCTATATATATCACTAAATTTATTTGTTGCGATTAAGTATCATTCGTTTTAATAATCAAAATATTATCGTTTTGTCATTGGGATTGCATTGAACAAGCAGCATAAAAAAGTATGCATTTTGTTGGAATACGGCAAAATGTAAAAAGTTGCAAAACGAACAAAATATACAAATAACGATTACCATACTATTTGTTACGTTTTTACGTCAATGATGATCGAAAGCAAAAAATCAGTAGCATGTACCATTTTAATAACGTTTTGGCTGTCTGCTTCACTGTTAAAAATTACATTTTCTATAAATTGCTTGATTCAAGCGATAAAATTGTAGTAACTTGAAACTTGCATATTAGACCATCTTTATTTATAATAAAACGTTTTTATTGTTGCGGCATGATGTCATTTTATGTCCATTTAACAAATTAGGCATTGCATGATTAAGATTGCATCAAACATGCCTGATATTAATTGTCATGGATTTCAATCAAATACGGCAATATGTTTTAAGCTGCTGTCGTTTATTAACTGATCCACACTAATGATTAGCATACTATGTGTCAACTTCAACTGTCGAAAATGTACACAAGCACTCGTCTGTACTATAATCAATCTCAATGACGTTACGGCTGCCTGCTTGACTTTTGAAAAATAGAATGTTCTCAATAAAGCTTAATTCTAACTGCTGAATTCTCGTAAACTAAACATTTGCTTTTTAGCTTATCTCTATTTGTATTAGTCTTTTTATTCCCTGCGTTTAAGTATCCATCGTTTTCTTATTTAAAAGATTATCGTATGTACCATTGAGATTGTATTAAACAAGCATAATAACTAGAGTCAGCATTTCAGTGGAATAGGCAAAAATGTTAAAAGCAGCAATATTTAAAAAACGTCAACAGATAACAATAAGCATACTATTTGTCACATTACAACGTCAATGATTACCGAGAGCACAAATCCGTAGTATGAGCCATCTAAATGATGTTTTGGCTGTCTGCTTGACTTTTACAAATTGCATTTTCTATAAATTGCTTGATTCGAGCGATAAAATTGTAGTAACACAAAACTTGCACATTAGACATCTTTATTTATAACAGACGTTTTTATTGTTGTCGCATTATGTCATATTACTAGCCTTTAACCGAATTTGGCATTGCATGATTTAGATTGCATCAAACATGCATGACATTAATTGTCATGGATTTCAATGGAATACAGCCGTATGTATTAAGCTGCTGTCGTAAAATAACTGAACAAAACTAAAGATTAGCATACAATGTGTCATCTCTAAACTTTAAAGAAAACAAAAGCACATATTCGTTGTATGATCAATCTCAATGACGTTTCGTCTGCCTTCTTGACTGTTTGTAAAAAGTTCTCTTAATAGCCTAATTCGAACAGCTGAATTCTCCTAAACTAAAAATATGCTTTTAAGACAATCTCTATTTATATGATAAATTTATTTGTTGCAAATAAAATGTAATTCGTTAAATTTTTTGAAAAAGTATCGAATTTGTCATTGCGATTGCTTTAAACAAGAATCATAACAAGAGTATTTCATTCGTTATAATAAGACACAAAGTTAAAAGCTGCAATATGTGTAAAAAGTCAACAGAAAACGATTAGCACACTGTTTGTCACGTTTAAACTTAAATAATAACCAACAGCACAAATTAGTAGTATGAGCTATCTTAATTACGTTTCTGCTGTCTGCCTGACTTTTAAAAATAGCATTTTCTAAAAATTGCTTGATTTGAGCGCCAAAATTGTAGTAACCTAAAAAATTGAAGTAACCTGAAATAGGGCAAAATGTTATCGCTGCAATATGTTAAAAACGTAGATAGATAACGATCAGCATAACATTTGTAACGTGGTATCCATTATGATGACCGAGAGCACAAATCAGTAGTATGAGCTATCTTAATATCGTTTTGACTGTTTGCTTACTTTTAAAAACAGCATTTTCTTATATTTGCTTGATTAAAGCGCTTAAATTGAAGAATCTTAAAACTTGCATATTAGACTTTTTTATTCATAACAGGCGTCTTTTGTTGCGGCATTAAGTCATTAGATATTTTTTTAAAGAATTTGGCATGTGTTTATTTAAGATTGCATCAAACATGCATGATATATATTGTCATTGATTTTAATGGAATACGGCTGTTTGTTTTAAGCTGATGTCGTTTAATAACTGATTAACACTAACAAAAAGCATACAATAAGTAACCTCTGAATGTCTATTAAACGACACGATCACACATCCGTAGTATAATTCATTTGATGACGTTACGACTTCCTGCTTAAATTTTGAAAAATAGCATTTTCACTTAATAGCTTAATTCGAACTGCTGAATTTTCATAAATCTGAAAATTTGCTTGTAAAACTGTCTCTATATATATCACTAAATTTATTTGTTGCGATAAAGTATCATTCGTTATAATAATCAAAATATTATCGTTTTGTCATTGGGATTGCATTGAACAAGCATCATAAAAAAGTATGCATTTTGTTGGAATACGGCAAAATGTAAAAAGTTGCAAAACAAACGAAATATACAAATAACGATTACCATACTATTTGTTACGTTTTCACGTCAATGATGATCGAAAGCAAAAAATCAGTAGCATGTACTATTTTAATAACGTTTTGGCTGTGTGCTTCACTTTTAAAAATTTCATTTTCTATAAATTGCTTGATTCAAGCGATAAAATTGAAGTAACACAAAAATTGCAAATTAGACATCTTTATTTATAACAGACGTTTTTATTGTTGTCGCATTATGTCATTTCACTAGCCTTTAACCGAATTTGGCATTGCATGATTTAGATTGCATCAAACATGCATGACATTAATTGTCATGGATTTCAATGGAATACAGCCATATGTATTAAGCTGCTGTCGTAAAATAACTGATCAAAACTAAAGATTAGCATACAATGTGTCACCTCTAAACTTTAAAGAAAACAAAAGCACCTATTCGTTGTATGATCAATCTCAATGACGTTTCGTCTGCCTTCTTGACTGTTTGTAAAAAGTTCTCTTAATAGCCTAATTCGAACTGCTGAATTCTCCTAAACTAAAAATATGCTTTTAAGACAATCTCTATTTATATGATAAATTTATTTGTTGCAATAAAATGTAATTCGTTAAATTTTTTGAAAAAGTATCGTATTTGTCATTGCGATTGCTTTAAACAAGAATCATAACAAGAGTATTTAATTCGTTATAATAAGACACAAAGTTAAAAGCTGCAATATGTGAAAAAAGTCAACAGAAAACGATTAGCACACTGTTTGTCACGTTTAAACTTAAATAATAACCAACAGCACAAATTAGTAGTATGAGCTATCTTAATTACGTTTCTGCTGTCTGCCTGACTTTTAAAAATAGCATTTTCTAAAAATTGCTTGATTTGAGCGCCAAAATTGTAGTAACCTAAAAAATTGAAGTAACCTGAAATAGGGCAAAATGTTATAGCTGCAATATGTAAAAATAAGTAAATAGATAACGATCAGCATACCATTTGTCACGTTGTATCCTTAATGATGACCGAGAGCACAAATCAGTAGTATGAGCCATCTTAATGTCGTTTTGGCTGTTTGCTTACTTTTAAAAACAGCATTTTCTTATATTTGCTTGATTTTAGCGCCAAAATTGAAGTAACTTAAAACTTGCATATAAGACTATCTCTATTCATAACAGGCGTTTTTTGTTGCGGCATTAAGTCATTATATATTTTTTTAAAGAATTAGGCATGTGTATGTTTAAGATTGCATCAAACGTGCATGATATATATTGTCATTGATTTCAATGGAATACGGCTATTTGTTTTAAGCTGCTGTCGTTTAATAACTTATTAACACTTACCATAAGCATACTATAAGTAACCTCTGATTGTCTACAAAACGACACAATTACACATCCGTAGTATGATCAATCTCGATGACGTTTCGACATCCTGCTTGACTTTTGAAAAATAGCATTTTCTCTTAATTGCTTAATTCGAACTGCTGAATTTTCATAAACTGAAAATTTGCTTGTAAAACTATCTCTATATATATCACTCAATTTATATGTTGCGGTAAAGCATCATTCGTTGTAATATTTAAAACATTAATATTTTATGTTTGTATAAATAATTTTTTGAAAAAAAAATTAAAACATTATCGTTTTGTCATTGAGATTGCATTGAACAAGCATCATAACAAAAGTATGCATTTCGTTGGAATACGGCAAAATGTAAAAAGTTGCAAAATGAAAAAAAAAACAACAAATAACGATTACTATGCTATTTGTCACGCTTTAACGTCAATGATGATCAAAAGCACAAATCAGTAGCATGTACCATGTTAATGACGTTTTGGCTGTCTGCTTTACTTTTAAAAATTGCATTTTCTATAAATTGCTTGATTCAAGCGATAAAATTGTAGTAACTTAAAACTTGCATAATAGACGAATTTGGCATTGCATGATTTAGATTGCATCAAACATGCATGACATTTATTGTCATGAATTTTAATGGAATACAGCAATATGTATTAAGCTGCTGTCGTAAAATAACTGATCAAAACAAAAGATTCGCATACTATGTGTCACCTCTAAACCTAAAAAAACAATAGCAATTATTCGTTGTATTATCAATCTCGATGACGTTTCGTCTGCCTGCTTGACTGTTTATAATAAGAAAGTTCTCTATATAGCCTTATTCGAACTGCTGAATTCTCCTATACTAAAAATATGGTTTAAGACAATCTCTATTTATATGAGTCAATTTATTTGTTGCAATAAAATGTCATTCGTTAAATTATTTAAAAAAGTATCGTATTTGTCATTGCGATTGCTTTAAACAAGCATCATAACAAAAGTATGCAATTCGTTATAATAAGGCACAATGTTAAAAGCTGCAATATGTGAAAAAAGTCAACAGAAAACGATTAGCATACTGTTTGTCACGTTTAAACTTTAATGAAAACCAAAAGCACAAAATGGTAGTTTGAGCTATCTTAATTACGTTTCTGCTGTCTGTTTGACTTTTAAAAATAGCATTTTCTATAAATTGCTTGATTTTAACGCCAAAATTGTAGTAACCTATAAAAATTAAAGTAACCTGAAATAGGGCAAAATGTTCAAAGCTGCAATATGTAAAAAAAGTAGATAGATAACGATCAGCATAACATTTGTCACGTGGTATCCATAATGATGACCGAGAGCACAAATCAGTAGTATGAGCTATCTTAATGTCGTTTTGGCTGTTTGCTTACTTTTAAAAACAGCATTTTCTTATATTTGCTTGATTTAAAGCGCCAAAATTGAAGACTCTTTAAACTTGCATATTGGACTTTTTTATTCATAACAGGCGTCTTTTGTTGCGGCATTGGGTCATTATATATTTTTTAAAGAATTTGGCATGTGTTTATTTAAGATTGCATCAAACATGCATGATATATATTGTCATTGATTTTAATGGAATACGGCTGTTTGTTTTAAGCTGCTGTCGTTTAATAACTGATTAACACTAACAAAAAGCATACAATAAGTAACCTCTGAATGTCTATCAAACGACACGATCACACATCCGTAGTATAATTAATTTGATGACGTTTCGACTTCCTGCTTAAATTTTGAAAAATAGCATTTTCACTTAATAGCTTAATTCGAACTGCTGAATTTTCATAAACTGAAAATTTGCTTGTAAAACTGTCTCTATATATATCACTAAATTTATTTGTTGCGATTAAGTATCATTCGTTATAATAATCAAAATATTATCGTTTTGTCATTGGGATTGCATTGAACAAGCATCATAAAAAAGTATGCATTTTGTTGGAATACGGCAAAATGTAAAAAGTTGCAAAACGAACAAAATATACAAATAACGATTACCATACTATTTGTTACGTTTTTACGTCAATGATGATCGAAAGCAAAAAATCAGTAGCATGTACCATTTTAATAACGTTTTGGCTGTCTGCTTCACTGTTAAAAATTACATTTTCTATAAATTGCTTGATTCAAGCGATAAAATTGTAGTAACTTGAAACTTGCATATTAGACCATCTTTATTTATAATAAAACGTTTTTATTGTTGCGGCATGATGTCATTTTATGTCCATCTAACAAATTAGGCATTGCATGATTAAGATTGCATCAAACATGCCTGATATTAATTGTCATGGATTTCAATCAAATACGGCAATATGTTTTAAGCTGCTGTCGTTTATTAACTGATCCACACTAATGATTAGCATACTATGTGTCAACTTCAACTGTCGAAAATGTACACAAGCACTCGTCTGTACTATAATCAATCTCAATGACGTTTCGGCTGCCTGCTTGACTTTTGAAAAATAGAATGTTCTCAATAAAGCTTAATTCTAACTGCTGAATTCTCGTAAACTAAACATTTGCTTTTTAGCTTATCTCTATTTGTATTAGTCTTTTTATTCCCTGCGTTTAAGTATCCATCGTTTTCTTATTTAAAAGATTATCGTATGTATCATTGAGATTGTATTAAACAAGCATAATAACAAGAGTCAGCATTTCAGTGGAATAGGCCAAAATGTTAAAAGCAGCAATATTTAAAAAACGTCAACAGATAACAATAAGCATACTATTTGTCACATTACAACGTCAATGATTACCGAGAGCACAAATCCGTAGTATGAGCCATCTTAATGATGTTTTGGCTGTCTGCTTGACTTTTACAAATTGCATTTTCTATAAATTGCTTGATTCGAGCGATAAAATTGTAGTAACACAAAACTTGCACATTAGACATCTTTATTTATAACAGACGTTTTTATTGTTGTCGCATTATGTCATATTACTAGCCTTTAACCGAATTTGGCATTGCATGATTTAGATTGCATCAAACATGCATGACATTAATTGTCATGGATTTCAATGGAATACAGCCATATGTATTAAGCTGCTGTCGTAAAATAACTGATCAAAACTAAAGATTAGCATACAATGTGTCACCTCTAAACTTTAAAGAAAACAAAAGCACCTATTCGTTGTATGATCAATCTCAATGACGTTTCGTCTGCCTTCTTGACTGTTTGTAAAAAGTTCTCTTAATAGCCTAATTCGAACTGCTGAATTCTCCTAAACTAAAAATATGCTTTTAAGACAATCTCTATTTATATGATAAATTTATTTGTTGCAATAAAATGTAATTCGTTAAATTTTTTGAAAAAGTATCGTATTTGTCATTGCGATTGCTTTAAACAAGAATCATAACAAGAGTATTTAATTCGTTATAATAAGACACAAAGTTAAAAGCTGCAATATGTGAAAAAAGTCAACAGAAAACGATTAGCACACTGTTTGTCACGTTTAAACTTAAATAATAACCAACAGCACAAATTAGTAGTATGAGCTATCTTAATTACGTTTCTGCTGTCTGCCTGACTTTTAAAAATAGCATTTTCTAAAAATTGCTTGATTTGAGCGCCAAAATTGTAGTAACCTAAAAAATTGAAGTAACCTGAAATAGGGCAAAATGTTATAGCTGCAATATGTAAAAATAAGTAAATAGATAACGATCAGCATACCATTTGTCACGTTGTATCCTTAATGATGACCAAGAGCACAAATCAGTAGTATGAGCCATCTTAATGTCGTTTTGGCTGTTTGCTTACTTTTAAAAACAGCATTTTCTTATATTTGCTTGATTTTAGCGCCAAAATTGAAGTAACTTAAAACTTGCATATAAGACTATCTCTATTCATAACAGGCGTTTTTTGTTGCGGCATTTGGTCATTATATGTTTAAGATTGCATCAAACGTGCATGATATATATTGTCATTGATTTCAATGGAAAGTAGCTGCTGTCGTTTAATAACTTATTAACACTTACCATAAGCATACTATAAGTAACCTCTGATTGTCTACAAAACGACACAATTACACATCCGTAGTATGATCAATCTCGATGACGTTTCGACATCCTGCTTGACTTTTGAAAAATAGCATTTTCTCTTAATTGCTTAATTCGAACTGCTGAATTTTCATAAACTGAAAATTTGCTTGTAAAACTATCTCTATATATATCACTCAATTTATATGTTGCGGTAAAGCATCATTCGTTGTAATATTTAAAACATTAATATTTTATGTTTGTATAAATAATTTTTTGAAAAAAAAATTTAAAACATTATCGTTTTGTCATTGAGATTGCATTGAACAAGCATCATAACAAAAGTATGCATTTCGTTAGAATACGGCAAAATGTAAAAAGTTGCAAAATGAAAAAAAACAACAAATAACGATTACTATGCTATTTGTCACGCTTTAACGTCAATGAGGATCAAAAGCACAAATCAGTAGCATATACCGTGTTAATGAAGTTTTGGCTGTCTGCTTTACTTTTAAAAATTGCATTTTCTATAAATTGCTTGATTCAAGCGATAAAATTGTAGTAACTTAAAACTTGCATATTAGACGAATTTGGCATTGCATGATTTAGATTGCATCAAACATGCATGACATTTATTGTCATGAATTTTAATGGAATACAGCAATATGTATTAAGCTGCTGTCGTAAAATAACTGATCAAAACAAAAGATTCGCATACTATGTGTCACCTCTAAACCTAAAAAACAATAGCAATTATTCGTTGTATTATCAATCTCGATGACGTTTCGTCTGCCTGCTTGACTGTTTAAAATAAGAAAGTTCTCTATATAGCCTTATTCGAACTGCTGAATTCTCCTATACTAAAAATATGGTTTAAGACAATCTCTATTTATATGAGTCAATTTATTTGTTGCAAAAAATGTGATTCGTTAAATTATTTAAAAAAGTATCATATTTGTCATTGCGATTGCTTTAAACAAGCATCATAACAAAAGTATGCAATTCGTTATAATAAGGCACAATGTTAAAAGCTGCAATATGTGAAAAAAAGTCAACAGAAAACGATAAGCATACTGTTTGTCACGTTAAAACTTTAATGAACACCAAAAGCACAAAATGGTAGTTTGAGCTATCTTAAATACGTTTCTGCTGTCTGTTTGACTTTTTAAAAAAGCGTTTTTTATAAATTGCTTGATTTTAGCGCCAAAATTGTAGTAACTATATAAATTAAAGTAACCTGAAATATGGCAAAATGTTCAAAGCTGCAATATGTAAAAAAAGTAGAGAGACAACGATCAGCATAACATTTGTCACGTGGTATCCATAATGATGACCGAGAGCACAAATCAGTAGTATGAGCTATCTTAATGTCGTTTTGGCTGTTTGCTTACTTTCAAAAACAACATTTTCTTATATTTGCTTGATTTAAGCGCCAAAATTGAAGACTCTTTAAACTTGCATATTGGACTTTTTTATTCATAACAGGCGTCTTTTGTAGCCGCATTAAGTCATTAGATATTCTTTTTAAAGAATTTGGCATGTGTTTATTTAAGATTGCATCAAACATGCATGATATATATTGTCATTGATTTTAATGGAATACGGCTGTTTGTTTTAAGCTGCTCTCGTTTAATAACTGATAAACCCTAACAAAAAGCATACAATAAGTAAGCTCTGAATGTCTATCAAACGACACGATCACACATCCGTAGTATAATTAATTTGATGACGTTTCGACTTCCTGCTTAAATTTTGAAAAATAGCATTTTCACTTAATAGCTTAATTCGAACTGCTGAATTTTCATAAACTGAAAATTTGCTTGTAAAACTATCTCTATATATATCACTAAATTTATTTGTTGCGATTAAGTATCATTCGTTATAATAATCAAAATATTATCGTTTTGTCATTGGGATTGCATTGAACAAGCATCATAAAAAAAGTATGCATTTGTTGGAATAAGCAAATGTAAAAAGTTGCAAAACGAACAAAATATACAAATAACGATTACCATACTATTTGTTACGTTTTTACGTCAATAATGATCGAAAGCAAAAAATCAGTAGCATGTACTATTTTAATAACGTATTGGCTATCTGCTTCACTGTTAAAAATTACATTTTCTATAAATTGCTTGATTCAAGCGATAAAATTGTAGTAACTTGAAACTTGCATATTAGACCATCTTTATTTATAATAAAACGTTTTTATTGTTGCGGCATGATGTCATTTTATGTCCATCTAACAAATTAGGCATTGCATGATTAAGATTGCATCAAACATGCCTGATATTAATTGTCATGGATTTCAATCAAATACGGCAATATGTTTTAAGCTGCTGTCGTTTATTAACTGATCCACACTAATGATTAGCATACTATGTGTCGACTTCATACACAAGCACTCGTCTGTACTATAATCAATCTCAATGACGTTTCGGCTGCCTGCTTGACTTTTGAAAAATAGAATGTTCTCAATAAAGCTTAATTCTAACTGCTGAATTCTCGTAAACTAAACATTTGCTTTTTAGCTTATCTCTATTTGTATTAGTCTTTTTATTCGCTGCGTTTAAGTATCCATCGTTTTCTTATTTAAAAGATTATTGTATGTATCATTGAGATTGTATTAAACAAGCATAATATCAAGAGTCAGCATTTCAGTGGAATAGGCCAAAATCTTAAAAGCAGCAATATTTAAATAAAGTCAACAGATAACAATAAGCATACTATTTGTCACATTACAACGTCAATGATTACCGAGAGCACAAATCCGTAGTATGAGCCATCTTAATGATGTTTTGGCTGTCTGCTTGACTTTTACAAATTGCATTTTCAAAAAATTGCTTGATTCGAGCGATAAAATTGAAGTAACACAAAACGTTACCATTAGACATCTTTATTTATAACAGACGTTTTTATTGTTGTCGCATTATGTCATTTTACTAGCCTTTAACCGAATTTGGCATTGCATGATTTAGATTGCATCAAACATGCCTGTCATTAATTGTCATGGATTTCAATGGAATACAGCCATATGTATTAAGCTGCTGTCGTGAAACAACTGATCAAAACTAAAGATTAACATACAATTTGTCACCTCTAAACTTTAAAGAAAACAAAAGCACCTATTCGTTGTATGATCAATCTCAATGACGTTTCGTCTGCCTTCTTGACTGTTTGTAAAAAGTTCTCTTAATAGCCTAATTCGAACTGCTGAATTCTCCTAAACTAAAAATATGCTTTTAAGACAATCTCTATTTATATGATAAATTTATTTGTTGCAATAAAATGTAATTCGTTAAATAGTTTGAAAAAGTATCGTATTTGTCATTGCGATTGCTTTAAACATGAATCATAACAAGAGTATTTAATTCGTTATAATAAGACACAAAGTTAAAAGCTGCAATACGTGAAAAAAGTCAACAGAAAACGATTAGCACACTGTTTGTCACGTTTAAACTTAAATAATAACCAACAGCACAAATTAGTAGTATGAGCTATCTTAATTACGTTTCTGCTGTCTGCCTGACTTTTAAAAATAGCATTTTCTAAAAATTGCTTGATTTGAGCGCCAAAATTGTAGTAACCTAAAAAATTGAAGTAACCTGAAATAGGGCAAAATGTTATAGCTGCAATATGTAAAAATAAGTAAATAGATAAAGATCAGCATACCATTTGTCACGTTGTATCCTTAATGATGACCGAGAGCACAAATCAGTAGTATGAGCCATCTTAATGTCGTTTTGGCTGTTTGCTTACTTTTAAAAACAGCATTTTCTTATATTTGCTTGATTTTAGCGCCAAAATTGAAGTAACTTAAAACTTGCATATAAGACTATCTCTATTCATAACAGGCGTTTTTTGTTGCGGCATTTGGTCATTATATATTTTTTTAAAGAATTAGGCATGTGTATGTTTAAGATTGCATCAAACGTGCATGATATATATTGTCATTGATTTCAATGGAATACGGCTATTTGTTTTAAGCTGCTTTCGTTTAATAACTTATCAACACTAACGATAAGCATACTATAAGTAACCTCTAAATGTCTATAAAACGACACAATAACTCATCCGTTGTATGATCAATTTGATGATGTTTCGACTTCCTGCTTGACTTTTTATAAAGAGCATTTCCTCTTAATAGCTTAGTTCGAACTGCTAAATTTTCATAAACTAAAAATTTGCTTGTAAAACTATCTCTATATACATATATATATCATTCAATTTATATGTTGCGGTAAATCATCATTCGTTGTAATATTTAAAATATTAATATTTTATGTTTGTATAAATAATTTTTTGAAAAAAAAATTTAAAACATTATCGTTTTGTCATTGAGATTGCATTGAACAAGCATCATAACAAAAGTATGCATTTCGTTAGAATACGGCAAAATGTAAAAAGTTGCAAAATGAAAAAACAAACAACAAATAACGATTACTATGCTATTTGTCACGCTTTAACGTCAATGATGATCAAAAGCACAAATCAGTAGCATGTACCATGTTAATGACGTTTTGGCTGTCTGCTTTACTTTTAAAAATTGCATTTTCTATAAATTGCTTGATTCAAGCGATAAAATTGTAGTAACTTAAAACTTGCTTAATAGACGAATTTGGCATTGCATGATTTAGATTGCATCAAACATGCATGACATTTATTGTCATGAATTTTAATGGAATACAGCAATATGTATTAAGCTGCTGTCGTAAAATAACTGATCAAAACAAAAGATTTGCATACTATGTGTCACCTCTAAACCTAAAAAACAATAGCAATTAATCGTTGTATTATCAATCTCGATGACGTTTCGTCTGCCTGCTTGACTGTTTAAAATAAGAAAGTTCTCTATATAGCCTTATTCGAACTGCTGAATTCTCCTATACTAAAAATATGGTTTAAGACAATCTCTATTTATATGAGTCAATTTATTTGTTGCAATAAAATGTCATTCGTTAAATTATTTAAAAAAGTATCATATTTGTCATTGCGATTGCTTTAAACAAGCATCATAACAAAAGTATGCAATTCGTTATAATAAGGCACAATGTTAAAAGCTGCAATATGTGAAAAAAGTCAACAGAAAACGATAAGCATACTGTTTGTCACGTTAAAACTTTAATAAACACCAAAAGCACAAAATGGTAGTTTGAGCTATCTTAATTACGTTTCTGCTGTCTGTTTGACTTTTAAAAATAGCGTTTTCTATAAATTGCTTGATTTTAGCGCCAAAATTGTAGTAACTATAAAAATTAAAGTAACCTGAAATAGGTGCAAAATGTTCAAAGCTGCAATATGTAAAAAAAGTAGATAGACAACGATCAGCATAACATATGTCACGTAATATTAATAATGATGACCGAGAGCACAAATCAGTAGTATGAGCTATCTTAATGTCGTTTTAGCTGTTTGCTTACTTTTAAAAACAGCATTTTCTTATATTTGCTTGATTTAAGCGCCAAAATTGAAGACTCTTTAAACTTGCATATTGGACTTTTTTATTCAAAAACGGCGTCTTTGGTTGCGCCATTGGGTCCTTATATATTTTTTTCAAAGAATTTGGCATGTGTTTATTTAAGATTGCATCAAACATGCATGATATATATTGTCATTGATTTTAATGGAATACGGCTGTTTGTTTTAAGCTGCTGTCGTTTAATAACTGATTAACACTAACAAAAAGCATACAATAAGTAACCTCTAAATGTCTATCAAACGACACGATCACACATCCGTAGTATAATTAATTTGATGACGTTTCGACTTCCTGCTTAAATTTTGAAACTTAATAGCTTAATTCGAACTGCTGAATTTTCATAAACTGAAAATTTGCTTGTAAAACTATCTCTATATATATCACTAAATTTATTTGTTGCGATTAAGTATCATTCGTTATAATAATCAAAATATTATCGTTTTGTCATTGGGATTGCATTGAACAAGCATCATAAAAAAAGTATGCATTTTGTTGGAATACGGCAAAATGTAAAAAGTTGCAAAACGAACAAAATATACAAATAACGATTACCATACTATTTGTTACGTTTTTACGTCAATGATGATCGAAAGCAAAAAATCAGTAGCATGTACCATTTTAATAACGTTTTGGCTATCTGCTTCACTGTTAAAAATTACATTTTCTATAAATTGCTTGATTCAAGCGATAAAATTGTAGTAACTTGAAACTTGCATATTAGACCATCTTTATTTATAATAAAACGTTTTTATTGTTGCGGCATGATGTCATTTTATGTCCATCTAACAAATTAGGCATTGCATGATTAAGATTGCATCAAACATGCCTGATATTAATTGTCATGGATTTCAATCAAATACGGCAATATGTTTTAAGCTGCTGTCGTTTATTAACTGATCCACACTAATGATTAGCATACTATGTGTCAACTTCAACTGTCGAAAATGTACACAAGCACTCGTCTGTACTATAATCAATCTCAATGACGTTTCGGCTGCCTGCTTGACTTTTGAAAAATAGAATGTTCTCAATAAAGCTTAATTCTAACTGCTGAATTCTCGTAAACTAAACATTTGCTTTTTAGCTTATCTCTATTTGTATTAGTCTTTTTATTCCCTGCGTTTAAGTATCCATCGTTTTCTTATTTAAAAGATTATCGTATGTATCATTGAGATTGTATTAAACAAGCATAATAACAAGAGTCAGCATTTCAGTGGAATAGGCCAAAATGTTAAAAGCAGCAATATTTAAAAAACGTCAACAGATAACAATAAGCATACTATTTGTCACATTACAACGTCAATGATTACCGAGAGCACAAATCCGTAGTATGAGCCATCTTAATGATGTTTTGGCTGTCTGCTTGACTTTTACAAATTGCATTTTCTATAAATTGCTTGATTCGAGCGATAAAATTGTAGTAACACAAAACTTGCACATTAGACATCTTTATTTATAACAGACGTTTTTATTGTTGTCGCATTATGTCATATTACTAGCCTTTAACCGAATTTGGCATTGCATGATTTAGATTGCATCAAACATGCATGACATTAATTGTCATGGATTTCAATGGAATACAGCCATATGTATTAAGCTGCTGTCGTAAAATAACTGATCAAAACTAAAGATTAGCATACAATGTGTCACCTCTAAACTTTAAAGAAAACAAAAGCACCTATTCGTTGTATGATCAATCTCAATGACGTTTCGTCTGCCTTCTTGACTGTTTGTAAAAAGTTCTCTTAATAGCCTAATTCGAACTGCTGAATTCTCCTAAACTAAAAATATGCTTTTAAGACAATCTCTATTTATATGATAAATTTATTTGTTGCAATAAAATGTAATTCGTTAAATTTTTTGAAAAAGTATCGTATTTGTCATTGCGATTGCTTTAAACAAGAATCATAACAAGAGTATTTAATTCGTTATAATAAGACACAAAGTTAAAAGCTGCAATATGTGAAAAAAGTCAACAGAAAACGATTAGCACACTGTTTGTCACGTTTAAACTTAAATAATAACCAACAGCACAAATTAGTAGTATGAGCTATCTTAATTACGTTTCTGCTGTCTGCCTGACTTTTAAAAATAGCATTTTCTAAAAATTGCTTGATTTGAGCGCCAAAATTGTAGTAACCTAAAAAATTGAAGTAACCTGAAATAGGGCAAAATGTTATAGCTGCAATATGTAAAAATAAGTAAATAGATAAAGATCAGCATACCATTTGTCACGTTGTATCCTTAATGATGACCGAGAGCACAAATCAGTAGTATGAGCCATCTTAATGTCGTTTTGGCTGTTTGCTTACTTTTAAAAACAGCATTTTCTTATATTTGCTTGATTTTAGCGCCAAAATTGAAGTAACTTAAAACTTGCATATAAGACTATCTCTATTAACAACAGGCGTTTTTTGTTGCGGCATTAAGTCATTATATTTTTTTTAAAGAATTAGGCATGTGTATGTTTAAGATTGCATCAAACGTGCATCATATATATTGTCATTGATTTCAATGGAATACGGCTATTTGTTTTAAGCTGCTGTCGTTTAATAACTTATTAACACTTACCATAAGCATACTATAAGTAACCTCTGATTGTCTACAAAACGACACAATTACACATCCGTAGTATGATCAATCTCGATGACGTTTCGACATCCTGCTTGACTTTTGAAAAATAGCATTTTCTCTTAATTGCTTAATTCGAACTGCTGAATTTTCATAAACTGAAAATTTGCTTGTAAAACTATCTCTATATATATCACTCAATTTATATTTTGCGGTAAAGCATCATTCGTTGTAATATTTAAAATATTAATATTTTATGTTTGTATAAATAATTTTTTGAAAAAAAAAATTAAAACATTATCGTTTTGTCATTGAGATTGCATTGAACAAGCATCAAAACAAAAGAATGCATTCCGTGTGAATACGGCAAAATGTAAAAAGTTGCAAAATGAAAAAAATAACAAATAACGATTACTATGCTATTTGTCACGCTTTAACGTCAATGATGATCAAAAGCACAAATCAGTAGCATGTACCATGTTAATGACGTTTTGGCTGTCTGCTTTACTTTTAAAAATTGCATTTTCTATAAATTGCTTGATTCAAGCGATAAAATTGTAGTAACTTAAAACTTGCATAATAGACGAATTTGGCATTGCATGATTTAGATTGCATCAAACATGCATGACATTCATTGTCATGAATTTTAATGGAATACAGCAATATGTATTAAGCTGCTGTCGTAAAATAACTGATCAAAACAAAAGATTCGCATACTATGTGTCACCTCTTAACCTAAAAAACAACAGCAATTGTTCGTTGTATTATCAATCTTGATGACGTTTTGTCTGCCTGCTTGACTGTTTAAAAAGAGGAAGTTCTCTATATAGCCTTATTCGAACTGCTGAATTCTCCTATACTAAAAATATGGTTTAAGACAATCTCTATTTATATGAGTCAATTTATTTGTTGCAAAAAATGTGATTCGTTAAATTATTTAAAAAAGTATCATATTTGTCATTGCGATTGCTTCTAAACAAGCATCATAACAAAAGTATGCAATTCGTTATAATAAGGCACAAGTTAAAAGCTGCAATATGTGAAAAAAGTCAACAGAAAACGATTAGCAACCTGTTTGTCAAGTTAAAAATTTAATGAACACCAAAAGCACAAAATGGTAGTTTGAGCTATCTCAATTACGTTTGTGCTGTCTGCTTGACTTTTAAAAATTGCATTTTCTATAAATTGCTTGATTTTAGCGCCAAAATTGTAGTAACTATAAAAATTGAAGTAACCTGAAATAAGGCAAAATGTTCAAAGCTGCAATAGGTAAAAAAGGTAGATAGAAACAATAGCAATTATTCGTTGTATTATCAATCTTGATGACGTTTCGTCTGCCTGCTTGACTGTTTAAAATAAGAAAGTTCTCTATATAGCCTTATTCGAACTGCTGAATTCTCCTATACTAAAAATATGGTTTAAGACAATCTCTATTTATATGAGTCAATTTATTTGTTGCAAAAAATGTGATTCGTTAAATTATTTAAAAAAGTATCATATTTGTCATTGCGATTGCTTTAAACAAGCATCATAACAAAAGTATGCAATTCGTTATAATAATGCACAATGTTAAAATCTGCAATATTTGAAAAAAGTCAACAGAAAACGATTAGCATACTGTTTGTCACGTTAAAACTTTAATAAACACCAAAAGCACAAAATAGTAGTTTGAGCTATCTTACTTACGTTTCTGCTGTCTGTTTGACTTTAAAAAATAGCGTTTTCTATAAATTGCTTGATTTAAGCGCCAAAATTGCAGTAACTATAAAAATCAAAGTAACCTGAAAAAGGGCAAAATGTTCAAAGCTGCGATAGGTAAAAAAGTAGATGGATAACGATCAGCATAACATTTGTCACGTGGTATCCATAATGATGACCGAGAGCACAAATCAGTAGTATGAGCCATCTTAATGTCGTTTTGGCTGTTTGCTTACTTTTAAAAACAGCATTTTCTTATATTTGCTTGATTTTAGCGCCAAAATTGAAGACTCTTTAAACTTGCATATTGGACTTTTTTAGTCATAACAGGCGTTTTTTGTTGCGGCATTGGGTCATTATATATTTTTTTAAAGAAATTGGCATGTGTTCATTTAAGATTGCATCAAACATGCATGATATATATTGTCATTGATTTTAATGGAATACGGCTGTTTGTTTTGAGCTGCTGTCGTTTAATAACTGAATAACACTAACAAAAAGCATACAATAAGTAACCTCTGAATGTCTATCAAACGACACGATTACACATCCGTAGTATAATTTATTTGATGAAGTTTGACTTCCTGCTTAAATTTTGAAACTTAATAACTTAATTCGAACTGCTGAATTTTCATAAACTGAAAATTTGCTTGTAAAACTATCTCTATATATATCACTTAATTTATTTGTTGCGATTAAGTATCATTCGTTATAATAATCAAAATATTTTCGTTTTGTCATTGGGATTGCATTGAACAAGCATCATAACAAAAGTATGCATTTCGTTGGAATACGGCAAAATGTAAAAAGTTGCAAAATGAAAAAAAAACAACAAATAACGATTACTATGCTATTTGTCACGCTTTAACGTCAATGATGATCAAAAGCACAAATCAGTAGCATGTACCATGTTAATGACGTTTTGGCTGTCTGCTTTACTTTTAAAAATTGCATTTTCTATAAATTGCTTGATTCAAGCGATAAAATTGTAGTAACTTAAAACTTGCATAATAGACGAATTTGGGATTGCATGATTTAGATTGCATTAAACATGCATGACATTTATTGTCATGAATTTTTATGGAATACAGCAATATGTATTAAGCTGCTGTCGTAAAAAAAACTTATCAAAACAAAAGATTCGCATACTATGTGTCACCTCTAAACCTAAAAAACAATAGCAATTATTCGTTGTATTATCAATCTCGATGACGTTTCGTCTGCCTGCTTGACTGTTTAAAATAAGAAAGTTCTCTATATAGCCTTATTCGAACTGCTGAATTCTCCTATACTAAAAATATGGTTTAAGACAATCTCTATTTATATGAGTCAATTTATTTGTTGCAAAAAATGTGATTCGTTAAATTATTTAAAAAAGTATCATATTTGTCATTGCGATTGCTTTAAACAAGCATCATAACAAAAGTATGCAATTCGTTATAATAAGGCACAATGTTAAAAGCTGCAATATGTGAAAAAAGTCAACAGAAAACGATTAGCATACTGTTTGTCACGTTTAAACTTTAATGAAAACCAAAAGCACAAAATGGTAGTTTGAGCTATCTTAATTACGTTTCTGCTGTCTGCTTGACTTTTAAAAATAGCATTTTCTATAAATTGCTTGATTTTAGCGCCAAAATTGTAGTAACTATAAAAATTAAAGTAACCTGAAATAGGGCAAAATGTTCAAAGCTGCAATATGTAAAAAAAGTAGATAGATAACGATCAGCATAACATTTGTCACGTGGTATCCATAATGATGACCGAGAGCACAAATCAGTAGTATGAGCTATCTTAATGTCGTTTTGGCTGTTTGCTTACTTTTAAAAACAGCATTTTCTTATATTTGCTTGATTTAAGCGCCAAAATTGAAGACTCTTTAAACTTGCATATTGGACTTTTTTATTCATAACAGGCGTCTTTTGTTGCGGCATTGGGTCATTATATATTTTTTTAAAGAATTTGGCATGTGTTTATTTAAGATTGCATCAAACATGCATGATATATATTGTCATTGATTTTAATGGAATACGGCTGTTTGTTTTAAGCTGCTGTCGTTTAATAACTGATTAACACTAACAAAAAGCATACAATAAGTAACCTCTGAATGTCTATCAAACGACACGATCACACATCCGTAGTATAATTAATTTGATGACGTTTCGACTTCCTGCTTAAATTTTGAAAAATAGCATTTTCACTTAATAGCTTAATTCGAACTGCTGAATTTTCATAAACTGAAAATTTGCTTGTAAAACTGTCTCTATATATATCACTAAATTTATTTGTTGCGATTAAGTATCATTCGTTATAATAATCAAAATATTATCGTTTTGTCATTGGGATTGCATTGAACAAGCATCATAAAAAAAGTATGCATTTTGTTGGAATACGGCAAAATGTAAAAAGTTGCAAAACGAACAAAATATACAAATAACGATTACCATACTATTTGTTACGTTTTTACGTCAATGATGATCGAAAGCAAAAAATCAGTAGCATGTACCATTTTAATAACGTTTTGGCTGTCTGCTTCACTGTTAAAAATTACATTTTCTATAAATTGCTTGATTCAAGCGATAAAATTGTAGTAACTTGAAACTTGCATATTAGACCATCTTTATTTATAATAAAACGTTTTTATTGTTGCGGCATGATGTCATTTTATGTCCATCTAACAAATTAGGCATTGCATGATTAAGATTGCATCAAACATGCCTGATATTAATTGTCATGGATTTCAATCAAATACGGCAATATGTTTTAAGCTGCTGTCGTTTATTAACTGATCCACACTAATGATTAGCATACTATGTGTCAACTTCAACTGTCGAAAATGTACACAAGCACTCGTCTGTACTATAATCAATCTCAATGACGTTTCGGCTGCCTGCTTGACTTTTGAAAAATAGAATGTTCTCAATAAAGCTTAATTCTAACTGCTGAATTCTCGTAAACTAAACATTTGCTTTTTAGCTTATCTCTATTTGTATTAGTCTTTTTATTCCCTGCGTTTAAGTATCCATCGTTTTCTTATTTAAAAGATTATCGTATGTATCATTGAGATTGTATTAAACAAGCATAATAACAAGAGTCAGCATTTCAGTGGAATAGGCCAAAATGTTAAAAGCAGCAATATTTAAAAAACGTCAACAGATAACAATAAGCATACTATTTGTCACATTACAACGTCAATGATTACCGAGAGCACAAATCCGTAGTATGAGCCATCTTAATGATGTTTTGGCTGTCTGCTTGACTTTTACAAATTGCATTTTCTATAAATTGCTTGATTCGAGCGATAAAATTGTAGTAACACAAAACTTGCACATTAGACATCTTTATTTATAACAGACGTTTTTATTGTTGTCGCATTATGTCATTTTACTAGCCTTTAACCGAATTTGGCATTGCATGATTTAGATTGCATCAAACATGCATGACATTAATTGTCATGGATTTCAATGGAATACAGCCATATGTATTAAGCTGCTGTCGTAAAATAACTGATCAAAACTAAAGATTAGCATACAATGTGTCACCTCTAAACTTTAAAGAAAACAAAAGCACCTATTCGTTGTATGATCAATCTCAATGACGTTTCGTCTGCCTTCTTGACTGTTTGTAAAAAGTTCTCTTAATAGCCTAATTCGAACTGCTGAATTCTCCTAAACTAAAAATATGCTTTTAAGACAATCTCTATTTATATGATAAATTTATTTGTTGCAATAAAATGTAATTCGTTTAATTTTTTAAAAAAGTATCGTATTTGTCATTGCGATTGCTTTAAACAAGAATCATACCAAGAGTATTTAATTCGTTAAAAGCTGCAATATGTGAAAAAAGTCAACATAAAACGATTAGCACACTGTTTGTCACGTTTAAACTTAAATAATAACCAACAGCACAAATTAGTAGTATGAGCTATCTTAATTACGTTTCTGCTGTCTGCCTGACTTTTAAAAAGAGATTTTCTAAAAATTGCTTGATTTGAGCGCCAAAATTGTAGTTTCCTAAGAAATTGAAGTAACCTGAAATAGGGAAAAATGTTATAGCTGCAATATGTAAAAATAAGTAAATAGATAACGATCAGCATACCATTTGTCAAGTTGTATCCTTAATGATGACCAAGAGCACAAATCAGTAGTATGAGCAATCTTAATATCGTTTTGGATGTTTGCTTACTTTTAAAAACAGCATTTTCTTATATTTGCTTGATTTTAGCGCAAAAATTGAAGTAACTTTAAACTTGCATATTAGAATTTCTCTATTCATAACGGGCGTTTTTTGCTGCGTCATTTGGTCATTATATTTATTTTTTTAAATATTTTGGCATGTGTATGTTTAAGATTGCATCAAACGTGCATGATATATATTGTCATTGATTTCAATGGAATACGGCTATTTGTTTTGAGCTACTGTCGTTTAATAACTTATCAACACTTACCATAAGCATACTATAAGTAACCTCTGAGTGTCTACAAAACGACACAATTACTCATCCGTAGTATAATCAATCTCGATGACGTTTCGACATCCTGCTTGACTTTTGAAAAATAGCATTTTCTCTTAATAGCATAATTCGAACTGATGAATTTGCAAAACTAAAAATTTGCTTGTAAAACTATCTCTATATATATCACTCAATATATTTGTTGCGGCTAAACATTATTCGTTAAAATATTTAAAAGATTATCGTTTTGTCATTGAGATTGCATTGAACAAGCATCATAACAAAAGTATGCATTTCGTTAAAATACGGCAAAATGTAAAAAGTTGCAAATGAAAAAAATTAACAAATAAGGATTACTATACTATTTGTCACGCTTTAACATCAATGATGATCGAAAGCACAAATCATTAGCAAGTACCATGTTAATGACGTTTTGGCTGTCTGCTTTACTTTTAAAAATTGCATTTTCTATAAATTGCTTGATTAAAGCGATAAAATTGTAGTAACTTAAAACTTGCATATTAAACGAATTTGGCATTGCATGATTTAGATTGCATCAAACATGCATGACATTTATTGTCATGAATTTTAATGGAATACAGCAATATGTATTAAGCTGCTGTCGTAAAATAACTGATCAAAACAAAAGATTCGCATACTATGTGTCACCTCTAAACTTAAAAAAACAAAAGCAATTATTCGTTGTATTATCAATCTCGATGACTTTTCGACTGCCTGCTCCACTGTTTAAAATAAGAAAGTTCTCTTAATAGCCTTTTTCGAACTGCTGAATTCTTCTAAACTAAAAATATGGTTTAAGACAATCTTTATTTATATGAGTAAATTTATTTGTTGCAAAAAATGTCATTCGTTAAATTATTTAAAAAAGTATCGTATTTGTCATCGCGATTGCTTTAAACAAGAATCATAACAAGAATATGCAATTCGTAATAATAAGGCACAATGTTAAAAGCTGCAATATGTGAAAAATGTCAACAGAAAGCAATTAGCAAACAGATTGTCACGTTTAAACTTTAATGATAACCAGAAGCACAAATTAGAAGTATGAGCTATTTTAATTAAGTTTCTGCTGTCTGCTTGACTTTTAGAAATAGCATTGTCTATATATTGCTTAATTTTTGCGTAAGAATTGTAGTAACCTAAAAAAATTGAAGTAACCTGAAATAGGGCAAAATGTTATTGCTGCAATATGTAAAAATAAGTAGATAGATAATAGTCAGCATACATTTGTCACGTTTAAACCTTAACGATGACCGGGAGAACATCTTAACAGTATGAGCCATCATAATGTCGTTTTGGCTCTTTGCATACTTTTAAAAACAGCATTTTCTTTTATTTGTTTGATTTAGGGCAAAAATTGAAGTAACTTTAAACTTGCATATTAGACTTTCTCTATTCACAACAGGCGTTGTTTATTACGGCATTGGGTCATTATATATTTTTTAAAGAATTTGGCATGTGTATTTTAATGATTGCATTAAACATGCATGATATATATTGTCATTGATTTCAATGGAATACGGCTATTTGTTTTAAGCTGCTGTCGTTTAATTACTGATCAACACAAACGATAAGCATAATACAAAGAACCTCTGAATGTTTATAAAACGACTCAATCACACATCCGTAGTATGATCAGTTTGATGACGTTTCGACTTCCTGCTTGACTTTTGAAAAATAGCATTTTCTCTTAATAGCTAAATTCGATCTGCTGAATTTTCAAAATCAAGAAATTTGCTTGAAAACTAACTATATATATCACTTAATTTATTTGTTGCGGTTAAGTATCATTCGTTATAATATTTGAAAGATTATCGTTTTGCATTGGGACAGCATTGAACAAGCATCATAGCAAAAGTACGCATTTCGTTAGAATACGGCAAAATGTAAAAATTTGCAAAATGAAAAAAATCAACAAATAGCGATTACCATACTATTTGTCACCTTTTAACGTTAATGATCATCGAAAGCACAAATCAGAAACATGTACAATCTTTATGCCGTTTTGGCTGTCTGCTTCACGTTTAAAAATTGCATTTTCTATAAATTGCTTGATTCAAGCGATAAAATTGTGGTAACTTTTAACTTGCATATTCGACGAATTTGGCATTGCATGATATAGATTGCATCAAACATGCATGACATTTATTGTCATAGATTTCAATGGAATACAGCAATACGTATTAAGCTGCTGTCGTAAAATAATTGATCAATACTAAAGATTAGCATACTATGTGTCACCTCTAAACTTCAAAAAATCAAAAGCACCTATTCGTTGTATGATCAATCTCGATGACGTTTCGTCTGCCTGCTTTACTGTTTAAAAAAAGAAAGTTCTCTTAATAGCCTTATTCGAACTGCTGAATTCTCCTAAACTAAAAATATGATTTTTAGACAATCTCTATTTATTTGAGTCAATTTATTTGTTGCAATAAAATGTCATTCGTTAAATTATTTGAGAAAGTATCGTATTTGTCTTTGCGATTGCTTTAAACAAGAATCATAACAAGAGTATGCAATTCGTTAAAATAATAATAGATTTTATTTATAATAAAAAACATGCAGGATAAATAAATAGAATAAATACAATGATACAGTTGCAGTCTAAATCTTCTTCATAGATAATTGACACTCTTCAGATGCAAGCCCGTTTTCTTCAGAATTATAGTCTCAAATCCATGGGGATCTGAGCCACCCCAACCAATCTAGCACGCCGCCGTGCCACTGAACCACCCGGGGTCTATCACCCCCCGAAGAGTCTAGTCGGTGCGGACTATGCTGGTTAAACGCGAGACGAGGAGCTTGAGAAACCTTAGTCTTTGTTCTGGGGGACGTCCTCTTGAAAAGAATCTAATCCCGAGATAGCCCAAGTACCCCAGAGGCGCACTTGGGATTTCTCTTTCAATGACAGATGTTGGGCCCGTTTCAGGGCCCATCTAGCTCTCTTCAGGATACGTTTTAGTCTATCCAGGTCAGTTGGTTGGGGTGAATGAGTGGCTCCATAATTGTGGAGGGATAGTGCCTTCTCCAAAACTTTATCAAGGCCTATTCTACCAATCCAACCTAATGCTCTATCCTTCCAACAGACAAACTTTTCCTTCTTGAGTATCTTCCAGAAGGAAGACTGAGAAGGGCTAAGGCGAGAAATGCTTGCATTATCCCTACTCAACTGGAACCTATATCTAGTGCTCCAGTATTCATTAGAGAGGGCTTGTTTGGCGGAAACAGAGAGAGTAGGAAGATGTAGCATTTTAGCTACGACCTTGAGTTTTGTTGGAGTGGGATTGTATATGCGACCTTTATAGGTAGTCGATAGTATCGCGGTAGCTTGCGAAGAGAGGTAAGTATTAAATTTGGTCAAACTTTCATTACCAATTCGGGGGAATAGTTGGATAGCTGCCTGAAAGAAGGCCACCCTGATGGGATCAAAGTGGAACCTTCTCCTCAGCAACGTATCTTCCTCTAACCGCTAACGAATTAGGTAATGAGAGGTGGTCTGTTGTTGGCGCGACTGCTCAGTACAGAAGGGTTTTAACAACCACTTCTTATGAAGCAGTAATATGTCGAGGAGTGAATTAGTTGTTGAGCAATGAAAGGTGGGGGATGGTGGTTTGTGAATAAGATATTCGTTCCTGGCTGTGCGGTTTGCTGCATTAATCCAACGACCAGTTCTGTCGTTGAAATCACCAAGTAACATGTCATAGCCGCTACCCAATAAACGATCCAGGAGGTCACGGTTCTTGTGAATTTCTCCTGGCCGTATATAAATATTGGCTATGCTGATACATTTACCGTTCATACGAAGTGATATAGCTAGACAAGATAGGGCAGGACAAGAATAGTTAAGAAGGAGGGAAGATCTTAAGGAGCATTTAACTAAGGTTAAAAGACCTTGAGATGAAGAGGAGTGAGGAGGCGTTATATACGGAGTGAAGTGGGTGTATATATGCTGAGGGATAAATCGAGTAATATCCTGGGGGATACGGATTTACCGCGTCTCCTGAAGGACTATAACGTCTGCATCTCTACCAGATAAAAGTCAAAGGGCAGAAGCACCTCCCGAATTCCACTGAAGAATATTCAGTGAAAAAGGCTCAGGCTTACTCACCATTGTGTTAGACAAGTTGGACGGGGGAAGTCAACCTAGACAGAGCTAGGTGCGGGAAGGTCGCCCCTCCCGTCACTAGACCAATCCAGAATCGTAACCCCAAGGGCAGTATCTTCATTTCCCTTTGAGGCGCCTTTCTCTTTTATCAGCTTGCCAACCTTGAGGGGTGGAACCAATCTTGCTGATCCACCCCTTTTCTTTGATTTCGGACAATCTTTCTCCGATTGCAACGGAGAAAGATTGTCCGAATCTTTCTCCGTTGATATAAATACTGCATATTTCATTCTGTATTCTCTGAAAATACGACAACGACGTGACCACGAGGGGTGGTCCCTACCACAGTTAGTACAGACTGGGGTAGCTACACACCTCTCCCCCTTTGACAAAGCGATACAGGATGATTTGCCGCATACTCCGCACGATTTCTTCCGCGTACAGGAGGAGGCCCAGTGCCCCCAGCAGTGTCAGGAGTTACAATGAGGAAATGTGAAGCAATCTTGATCATATAAATTGAATCTGAGATTATACCCCATCAAGGGGTTGACTGCATTCCGTGACAAAATATCAGCGTTGTTTAAGTCCGTACCGCAGAACGCAACAGGTAAGGATTCCCCTGTCTTAGATTTCAATCCGCGGACAGAACTCCACTTGAACGTGTCCCGTAAGAGAACCAGATCTTCCTGCTCCAAACAAGGAGGGTGATTAGAAATCTTAACAGTTGCCTGTAGGGGCTTTAGCGTTAGAGATCCCAGATGGGACAGATTATTATTGAAAAATGACTCATAAGCATCCATTAGTTCATGTGACGAAAATGAGACTTTTAGTTGATTAACGAATGATCCAACCGAATTGAATACTACTCTTCCAGAGTAGTTCTGGACGAAGTTACGTAAAAAAAACAGTGAAAAGCTTATGCTTTTCAATTGGCATAACTGAATTAATGATTGCTAAATTTTTTAGTTTCGGTATCAGGGGGAGCTCCCCTGAGTCAGTAACATAGTTCTTATTAAATTGACTAACCTGCAAGTCCGAAGGGAAATATGTAGGAGAAGGTACATTACCTTTACCATTTGTAATTCCAGCGGAATCGTTAATTACAGGCACATTTCCATAGGAGCTTTGATGCTCCGACCCGAAATAAGCGTTTTCACTTGTGCACATTTTTTCGATATAGCAAAAAAGCGTACAAGTGGTTGATAATAACAATTGTAGTTGAAAATAGAAAAAATAAATAAAGAAAAGCAGTAGCCAATCAAATTAAAAACTTCGTTACTGTTTGACGAGATTGATTGTTAATTCGTTATAATAAGGCACAATGTTAAAAGCTGCAATATGTGAAAAAAGTCAACAGAAAACGATTAGCATACTGGTTGTCACGTTTAAACTTTAATGAAAACCAAAAGCACAAATTAGTAGTATGAGCTATTTTAATTAAGTTTTTGCTGTCTGCTTGACTTTTAGAAATAACATTTTCTATATATTGCTTAATTTTTGCGCCAAAATTGTAGTAACCTAAAAAAATTGAAGTAACCTGAAATAGGGCAAATGTTTAAAGCTGCAATATGTAAAAATAAGTAGATAGATAATGATCAGCATACATTTGTCACGTTTAAACCTTAACGATGACCAAGAGAACAAATTAGTAGTATGAGCCATCATAATGTCGTTTTGGCTGTTTGCTTACTTTTAAAAACAGCATTTTCTTTTATTTGTTTGATTTAGGGCAAAAATTGAAGTAACTTTAAACTTGCATATTAGACTTTCTCTATTCACAACAGGCGTTGTTTATTACGGCATTGGGTCATTATATATTTTTTAAAGAATTTGGCATGTGTATTTTAATGATTGCATCAAACATGAATGATATATATTGTCATTGATTTCAATGGAATACGGCTATTTGTTTTAAGCTGCTGTCGTTTAATTACTGATCAACACAAACGATAAGCATAATACAAAGAACCTCTGAATGTATATAAAACGACTCAATCACACATCCGTAGTATGATCAGTTTGATGACGTTTCGACTTCCTGCTTGACTTTTGAAAAATAGCATTTTCTCTTAATAGCTAAATTCGATCTGCTGAATTTTCAAAATCAAGAAATTTGCTTGAAAACTAACTATATATATAACTTAATTTATTTGTTGCGGTTTAGAATCATTCGTTATAATATTTGAAAGATTATCGTTTTGTCATTGGGACAGCATTGAACAAGCATCATAGCAAATGTACACATTTCGTTAGAATACGGCAAAATGTAAAAATTTGCAAAATGAAAAAAATCAACAAATAGCGATTACCATACTATTTGTCACCTTTTAACGTTAATGATCATCAAAAGCACAAATCAGTAGCATGTACCATGTTAATGACGTTTTGGCTGTCTGCTTTACTTTTAAAAATTGCATTTTCTATAAATTGCTTGATTCAAGCGATAAAATTGTGGTAACTTTAAACTTGAATATTAGACCATCTTTATTTATAACAGGCGTTTTTATTTTTCTGCATGATGTCATTTTACTAGCCTTCAAACAATTCAGGCATTGCATGATTAAGATTGCATCAAACATGCCTGATATTAATTGTCATGGATTTCAATCAAAAACGGCAATATGTTTTAAGCTGATGTCGTTTATTAACTGATCTACACTAATGATTAGCATACTATGTGTCAACTTCAACTGTCGAAAATGTACACAAGCACTCGTCTGTAATATAATCAATCTCAATGACGTTACGGCTGCCTGCTTGACTTTTGAAAAATCGAATGTTCTCTATAAAGCTTAATTCTAACTGTTGAATTCTCGTAAACTAAACATTTGCTTTTTAGCTTATCTCTATTTGTATAAGTCTTTTTATTCGCCGCGTTTAAGTATCCATCGTTTTCTTATTTAAAAGATTATCGTATGTATCATTGAGATTGCATTAAACAAGCATAATAACAAGAATCAGCATTTCAGTGAAATAGGGCAATATGCTAAAAGCGGCAATATTAAAATAACGTCAACAGATTACAATTAGCATACTATTTGTCACGTTACAACGTCAATGATTACCGAGAGCCCAAATCTGTAGTATGAGCCATCTTACTGACGTTTTGGCTGTCTGCTTGACTTTTACAAATTGCATTTTCTATAAATTGCTTGATTCGACCGTTAAAATTTTAGTAACATAAAACTTGCACATAAGACCAGCTTTTTTTATAACAGACGTTTTTATTGTTGTCGCATTTTGTCATTTTACTAGCCTTTGAACGAATTCGGCATTGCATGATTTAGATTGCATCAAACATGCATGACATTTATTCTCATGGATTTCAATGGAATACAGCCATATGTATTAAGCTTCTGTCGTAAAATAACTGATCAAAACTAAAGATTAGCATGCAATGTGTCACCTCTAAACATCAAAAAAAACAAAAGCACTTATTCGTTGTATGATCCATCTTAATGAACTTTCGTCTTTCCTGCTTGACTGTTTAAAAAAAGAAAGTTCTCTTAATAGCCTTATTCGAACTGCTGAATTCTCCTAAACTAAAAATATGCTTTATAGACAATCTCTATTTATATGAATCAATTAATTTGTTGCAATCTAATGTCATTTGTTAAATTATTTAAAAAAGAATCGTATTTGTCATTGCGATTGTTTTAAAAAAGAATCATAACAAGATTATGCAATTCGTTATAATGAGGCACAATGTTAAAAGCTGCAATATGTGAAAAAAGTCAACAGAAAACGATTAGCACATTGTTTGTCACGTTTAAACTTAAATAATAACCAACAGCACAAATTAGTAGTATGAGCTATCTTAATTACGTTTCTTCAGCCTGCTTGACATAAAAAAATAGCATTTTCTTTAAATTGCTTGATTTTGAGCGGACATATTGTAGTGACCTATAAAAATTGAAGTAACCTGAAATAGGGCAAATGTTCGAAGCTGCAATATGTAAAAATAATGTAGATAGATAAACGATCAGCATACTATTTGTCACGTTGTAACCTTAATGATGACCGAGAGCACAAATTAGTACTATGAGCCATCTTAATGTCGTTTTGGCTGTTTGCTTACTTTTAATAACAACATTTTCTTATATTTGCTTGATTTTTGAGCCAAAATTGAAGTAACTTAAAACTTGCATATTAGACTATCTCTATTCCTAACAGGCGTTTTTTGTTGCGGCATTTAGTCATTATATATTTTTTCAAAGAATTTGGCATGTGTATGTTTAAGATTGCATCAAACATGCATGATATATATTGTCATTGATTTCAATGGAATACGGCTATTTGTTTTACGCAGCTTTCGTTTAATAACTTATCAACACTTACGATAAGCATACTATAAGTAACCTCTAAATGTCTATAAAACGACACAATAACACATCCGTTGTATGATCAATTTGATGATGTTTCGACTTCCTGCTTGACATTTGAAAAATAGCATTTCCTCTTAATAGCTTAATTCGAACTGCTAAATTTTCATAAACCAAAAATTTGCTTGTAAAACTATCTCTATATATATCACTCAATTAATTTGTTGCGGTTAAGAATCATTCGTTATAATATTTGAAAGATTATCGTTTTGTCATTGCAACAGCATTGAAAAAGCATCATAGCAAAAGTACGCATTTCGTTAGAATACGGCAAAATGTGAAAAGTTGCAAAATGAAAAAAATCAACAAATAGCAATTACAATACTATTTGTCACCCTTTAAGGTTAATGATCATCGAAAGCACAAATCAGTAGCATGTACAATCTTTATGCCGTTTTGGCTGTCCGCTTCACTTTTAAAAATTGCATTTTTTATAAATTGCTTGATTCAAGCGATAAAATTGTAGTAACTTTAAACTTGCATATTAGACCATCTTTATTTATAACAGGCGTTTTTATTTTTCTGCATGATGTCATTTTACTAGCCTTCAAACAATTCAGGCATTGCATGATTAAGATTGCATCAAACATGCCTGATATTAATTGTCATGGATTTCAATCAAAAACGGCAATATGTTTTAAGCTGATGTCGTTTATTAACTGATCTACACTAATGATTAGCATACTATGTGTCAACTTCAACTGTCGAAAATGTACACAAGCACTCGCCTGTAATATAATCAATCTCAATGACGTTACGGCTGCCTGCTTGACTTTTGAAAAATAGAATGTTCTCTATAAAGCTTAATTCTAACTGTTGAATTCTCGTAAACTAAACATTTGCTTTTTAGCTTATCTCTATTTGTATAAGTCTTTTTATTCGCTGCGTTTAAGTATCCATCGTTTTCTTATTTAAACGATTACCGTATGTATCATTGAGATTGTATTAAACAAGCATAATAACAAGAGTCAGCATTTCAGTGGAATAGGCCAAAATGTTAAAAGCAGCAATATTTAAAAAACGTCAACAGATAACAATAAGCATACTATTTGTCACATTACAACGTCAATGATTACCGAGAGCACAAATCCGTAGTATGAGCCATCATTATGATGTTTTGGCTGTCTGCTTGACTTTTACAAATTGCATTTTCTATAAATTGCTTGATTCGAGCGATAAAATTGTAGTAACACAAAACTTGCACATTAGACATTTTTATTTATAACAGACGTTTTTATTGTTGTCGCATTATGTCATTTTACTAGCCTTACACCGAATTTGGCATTGTATGATTGAGATTGCATTAAAAATGCATGACATTAATTGTCATGAATTTCAATGGAATACAGCCATATGTATTAAGCTGCTGTCGTAAAATAACTGATCAAAACTAAAGATTAGCATACAATGTGTCACCTCTAAACTTTAGAAAAACAAAAGCACCTATTCGTTGTATGATCAATCTCAATGACGTTTCGTCTGCCTTCTTGACTGTTTATAAAAAGTTCTCTAAAAGCCTAATTCAAACTGCTGAATTCTCCTAAACTAAAAATATGCTTTAAAGACAATCTCTATTTATATGATAAATTTATTTGTTGCAATAAAATGTAATTCGTTAAATTTTTTGAAAAAGTATCGTATTTGTCATTGCGATTGCTTTAAACAAGAATCATAACAAGAGTATTTATTCGTTATAATAAGACACAAAGTTAAAAGCTGCAATATGTGAAAAAAGTCAACAGAAAACGATAAGCATACTGTTTGTCACGTTTAAACTTTAATGAAAACCAAAAGCACAAAATGGTAGTTTGAGCTATCCTAATTACGTTTCTGCTGTCTGCTTGACTTTTAAAAATAGTATTTTCTAAAAATTGCTTGATTTGAGCGCCAAAATTGTAGTAATCTAAAAAATTGAAGTAACCTGAAATAGGGCAAAATGTTATAGCTGCAATATGTAAAAATAAGTAAATAGATAACGATCAGCATACCATTTGTCACGTTGTATCCTTAATGATGACCATAAGCACAAATCAGTAGTATGAGCCATCTTAATGTCGTTTTGGCTGTTTGCTTACTTTTAAAAACAGCATTTTCTTATATTTGCTTGATTTTAGCGCCAAAATTGAAGTAACTTAAAACTTGCATATAAGACTATCTCTATTCATAAAAAGCGTTTTTTGTTGCGGCATTTGGTCACTATATATTTTTTTAAAGAATTAGGCATGTGTATTTTTAAGATTGCATCAAACGTGCATGATATATATTGTCATTGATTTTAATGGAATACGGCTATTTGTTTTAAGCTGCTTTCGTTTAATAACTTATCAACACTTACCATAAGCATACTATAAGTAACCTCAGAATGTCTACAAAACGACACAATTACACATCCGTAGTATGATCAATCTCGATAACGTTTCCACATCCTGCTTGACTTTTGAAAAATAGCATTTCCTCTTAATAGCCTAATTCGAACTGCTAAATTTTCATAAACTAAAAATTTGCTTGTAAAACTATCTCTATATATATCACTCAATTTATTTGTTGCGGTTAAGTATTATTCGTTATAATATTTGAAAGATTATCGTTTTGTCATTTGGACAGCATTGAACAAGCATCATAGCAAAAGTACGCATTTCGTTAGAATACGGCAAAATGTAAAATTTTGCAAAATTAAAAAAATAGACAAATAGCGATTACCATATTATTTGTCACCTTTTAACGTTAATGATCATCAAAAGCACAAATCAGAAACATGTACAATCTTTATGCCGTTTTAACTGTCTGCTTCACTTTTAAAAATTGCATTTTCTATAAATTGCTTGATTCGAGCGATCAAATTGTAGTAACTTTAAGCTTGCATATTAGACCATCTTTATTTATAACAGGCGTTTTTATTGTCGCGCCATAATGTCATTTTACTATCCTTCAAACAATTTAGGCATTGCATTATTAAGATTGCATCAAACATGCCTGATATTAATTGTCATGGATTTCAATCAAAAACGGCAACATGTTTTAAGCTGCTGTCGTTTATTAACTGATCAGCACTAATGATAAGCACACTATGTTTCAACTTGATACGTCGAAAATGTACACAAGCACTCGTCTTTACTAGGATCAATCTCAATGAACGTTTCGGCTGCCTGCTTGACTTTTGAAAAATAGAATGTTCTCTTTAAAGCTTAATTCTAACTGCTAAATTCTCGTAAACTAAACATTTGCTTTTTAGCTTATCTCTATTTGTATAAGTCAATTTATTCGCTGCGTTTAAGTATCCATTGTTATCTTATTTAAAAGATTATCATATGTATCATTGAGATTGCATTAAACAAGCATAATTACAAGAGTCAGCATTTCAGTGGTATAGGGAAAAATGCTAAAAGCTGCAATATTAAAAAAACGTCAACAGATAACAACAAGCATACTATTTGTCACATTACAACGTAAACGATTACCGAGAGCGCAAATCCGTAGTATGAGCTATCTTACTGACGTTTTGGCTGTCTGCTTGACTTTTACAAAGTGCATTTTCCATAAATTGCTTGATTCGACCGATAAAATTGTAGTAACATAAAACTAGCACATTAGACCATCTTTATTTATAACAGACGTTTTTATTGTTGTCGCATTATGTCATTTTAATTGCCGTTAAACGAATTCGGCATTGCATGATTTAGATTGCATCAAACATGCATGACATTAATTGTCATGGAATTTAATTGAATACAGCGATATGTATTAAGCTGCTGTCGTAAAATAAATGATCAAAACTAAAGAGTAGCATACAATGTTTCACCTCTAAACATCAAAAAAACAAAAGCACTTATTCGTTGTATGATCAATCTTACTGACTTTCGTCTTTCTTGCTTGACTGTTTAAAAAAAGAAAGTTCTCTCTATAGCCTTATTCGAACTGCTGAATTCTCCTAAACTAAAAATATGCTTTATAGACAATCTCTATTTATATGAATCAATTTATTTGTTGCAATAAAATGTCATTCGTTAAATTAAAAAAAATCGTATTTGTCATTGCGATTGTTTTATAAAAGAATCATAACAAGAGTATGCAATTCGTTATAATAAGGCACAATACTAAAAGCTGCAATATGTAAAAAATGTCAACAGAAAGCAATTAGCAAACAGATTGTCACGTTTAAACTTTAATGATAACCAGAAGCACAAATTAGTGGTATCAGCTATCTTAATTACGTTTCTGCTGTCTGCTTGACTTTTAAAAATATCATTTTCTATAAATTGCTATTTTTTTAGCGCTCATATTGTATTGACTAATAAAAATTGAAGTTACCTGAAATCGGGCAAATGTTTAAAGCTGCAATATGTAAAAATAAGTAGATAGATAACGATCAGCATACTATTTGTAACGTTGTTACCTTAATGATGAACGAGAGCACAAATTAGTACTATGAGCCATCTTAATGTCGTTTTTGCTGTTTGCTTACTTTTAAAAACAACATTTTCCTATATTTGCTTGATTTTTGCGCCAAAATTGAAGTAACTTAAAACTTGCATATTAGACTATCTCTATTCCTAACAGGCGTTTTTTGTTACGGCATTAGTCATTGTTTTTTAAGAATTTGCCATGAGTATGTTTAAGATTGCATCAAACATGCATGATATATATTGTCATTGATTTCAATGGAATACGGCTATTTATTTTACGCTGCTTTCTTTTAATAACTTATCAACACTTACGTAAAGCATACTATAAGTAACCTCTAAATGTCTATAAAACGACACAATAACACATCCGTTGTATGATCAATTTGATGATGTTTCGACTTCCTGCTTGACTTTTTATAAAGAGCATTTCCTCTTAATAGCTTAGTTCGAACTGCTAAATTTTCATAAACTAAAAATTTGCTTGTAAAACTATCTCTATAAATATCACTCAATTTATTTGTTGCGGTTTAGAATCATTCGTTATAATATTCGAAAGATTATCGTTTTGTCATTGGGACAGCATTGAAAATGCTGTCCCAATTTACAAGAATTCAATTTACAAGAAGTCAGCAGTTAGAATTAAGCTTTAAAGAGAATATTCTATTTTTCAAAAGTCAAGCAAGCAGCTGAAACGTCATTGAGATTGATCATAGTACAGACGAGTGCTTGTGTACATTTTCAACGTATCAAGTTGACAAATAGTGTGCTTATCATTAGTGTTAATCAGTTAATAAACGACAGCAGCTTTAAACATATTGCCGTTTTTGATTGAAATCCATGACAATTAATATCAGGCATGTTTGATGCAATCTTAATCATGCAATGCCTGAATTGTTTGAAGGCTAGTAAAATGACATCATGCAGAAAAATAAAAACGCCTGTTATAAATAAAGATGGTCTAATATGCAAGTTTAAAGTTACTACAATTTTATCGCTTGAATCAAGCAATTTATAGAAAATGCAATTTTTAAAACGTGAAGCAGACAGCCAAAACGGCATAAAGATTGCACATGTTTCTGATTTGTGCTTTTGATGATCATTAACGTTATAAGGTGACAAATAGTATGGTAATCGCTATTTGTTGATTTTTTTTCATTTTGCAAATTTTTACATTTTGCCGTATTCTAACGAAATGCGTACTTTTGCTATGATGCTTGATCAATGCTGTCCCAATGACAAAACGATAATCTTTCAAATATTAAAACGAATGATACTTAACCGCAACAAATAAATTGAGTGATATATATAGAGATAGTTTTACAAGCAAATTTTTAGTTTATGAAAATTTAGCAGTTCGAATTAAGCTATTAAGAGGAAATGCTATTTTTCAAATGTAAAGCAAGAAGTCGAAACATCATCAAATTGATCATACAAGGGATGTGTTATTGTGTCGTTTAATAGACATTATAGGTTACTTATTGTATGCTCTTCGTTAGTGTTGTTAGTTATAAAACGAAAGCAGCGTAAAACAAAAAGCCGTATTCCATTGAAATCAATGACAAAATATATCCACTTGTGCAAACTGTACATTGTTTTCGTCTTTTGTAACAAAATGACAGTGATAGCACTACAGTTGCCGAAAACAACCGACAATCTGTCTTTTGAATCTTCTTGACAGGAAACCGGAATCTGCCAGGTTAAAAGAATGAATAATTGCATACACGAGCGAGTATCATCATTTGGTCGGCTTCATCAATTATCCTCGTGTGAATTCTTTAATCCTAGATGCAGCACTGTACACTACAATCAGCGTAGGTGGACTTTATCAGCAGTAAGCCTAAGCCTACATTTCGTATTTCGGTCCTTTAATGATTTGCTGAAATTTTCCTCTGCTGCCTTTCTGTAAAAACAAACGATACAGTTTGTAAGGAAAACATTTCCACTTGTGCAAACTGTACGTTGTTTCCGTCTTTTGTAACAAAATGAAGGTGATAGCACTACAGTTGCCGGAAACAACCGACAATCTGTCTTTTGAATCTTCTTGACAGGAAACCGGAATCTGCCAGGTTAATAGAATGAATAATTGCATACACGAGCGAGTATCATCATTTGGTCAGCTTCATCAATTATCCTCGTGTGAATTCTTATCTCCTAGATGCAGCACTGTACACTACAATCAGCGTAGGCTCACTCATCAGCAGTGAGCCTACGCCTACATTTCGTATTTCGGTCCTTTAATGATCTGCTGAAATTTTCCTCTGCTGCCTTTCTGTAAAAACAAACGATACAGTTTGTAAGGAAAACATTTCCACTTGTGCAAACTGTACGTTGTTTCCGTCTTTTGTAACAAAATGACGGTGATAGCACTACAGTTGCCGGAAACAACCGACAATCTGTCTTTTGAATCTTCTTGACAGGAAACCGGAATCTGCCAGGTTAATAGAATGAATAATTGCATACACGAGCGAGTATCATCATTTGGTCGGCTTCATCAATTATCCTCGTGTGAATTCTTATCTCCTAGATGCAGCACTGTACACTACAATCAGCGTAGGCTCACTCATCAGCCGTGAGCCTACGCCTACATTTCGTATTTCGGTCCTTTAATGATCTGCTGAAATTTTCCTCTGCTGCCTTTCTGTAAAAACAAACGATACAGTTTGTAAGGAAAACCTTTCCACTTGTGCAAACTGTACGTTGTTTCCGTCTTTTGTAACAAAATGACGGTGATAGCACTACAGTTGCCGGAAACAACCGACAATCTGTCTTTTGAATCTTCTTGACAGGAAACCGGAATCTGCCAGGTTAATAGAATGAATAATTGCAAACACGAGCGAGTATCATCATTTGGTCGGCTTCATCAATTATCCTCGTGTGAATTCTTTGATCCTAGATGCAGCACTGTACACTACAATCAGCGTAGGTGGACTTTATCAGCAGTGAGCCTAAGCCTACATTTCGTGTTTCGGTCCTTTAGTGATCTGCTAAAATTTTCCTCTGCTGCCTTTCTGTAAAAACAAACGATACAGTTTGTAAGGAAAACATTTCCACTTGTGCAAACTGTACGTTGTTTCCGTCATTTATAACAACATGACGGAGATAGCACTACAGTTGCCGGAAACAACCGACAATCTGTCTTTTGAATCTTCTTGACAGGAAACCGGAATCTGCCAGGTAAATAGAATGAATAATTGCATACACAAGCGAGTATCATCATTTGGTCGGCTTTATCAATTATCCTCGTGTGAATTCTTAAATCCTAGATGCAGCACTGTACACAACAATCAGCGTAGGTAGACCTCATCAGCAGTGAGCCTACGCCTACATTTCGTGTTTCGGTCCTTTAATGATCTGCTGAAATTTTCCTCTGCTGCCTATCTGTAAAAACAAACGATACAGTTTGTAGGGAAAACCTTTCCACATGTGCAAACTGTACGTTGTTTCCGTCTTTTGAAACAAAATGACGGTGATAGCACTACAGTTACCGGAAACATCCGACAATCTGTCTTTTGAATCTTCTTGACAGGAAACCGAAATCTGCCAGGTTAATAGAATGAATAAATGCATACACGAACGAGCATCATCATTTGGTCGGCTTTAATAATTATCCTCGAGTGAATTCTTTAATCCTAGATGCAGCACTGTACACTACAATCAGCGTAGGTGGACCTCATCAGCAGTGAGCCTACGCTTACATTTCGTGTTTCGGTCCTTTAATGATCTGCTGAAATTTTCCTCTGCTGCCTGTCTGTGAAAACAAACGATACAGTTTGTAAAGAAAACATTGCCACATGTGCAAACTGTACGTTGTAGCCGTCTTTTGTAACAAAATGACAGTGATAGCACTACAGTTGCCGGAAACAACCGACAATCTGTCTTTTTAATCTTCTTGACAGGAAACCGGAATCTGCCAGGTTAATAGAATGAATAATTGCATACACGAGAGAGTATCATCATTTGGTCGGCTTCATCAATTATCCTCTTGTAAATTCTTATCTCCTAGATGCATCACTGTACACTACAATCAGCGTAGGTGGACCTCATTAGCAGTGAGCCTACGCCTACATTTCGTGTTTCGGTCATTTAATGATCTGCTGAAATTTTCCACTGCTGCCATTCTGTAAAAACAAACGATACAGTTTGTAAGGAAAACATTTCCACTTGTGCAGACTGTACGTTGTTTCGGTCTTTTGTAACAAAATGACGGTGATAGCACTACAGGTGACGGAAACAACCGACAATCTGTCTTTTGAATCTTCTTGACAGGAAACCGGAATCTGCCAGGTTAAAAGAATGAATAATTGCATACACGAGCGAGTATCATCATTTGGTCGGCTTCATCAATTATCCTCGTGTGAATTCTTTAATCCTAGATGCAGCACTGTACACTACAATCAGCGTAGGTGGACTTTATCAGCAGTGAGCCTAAGCCTACATTTCGTGTTTCGGTCCTTTAGTGATCTGCTAAAATTTTCCTCTGCTGCCTTTCTGTAAAAACAAACGATACAGTTTGTAAAGAAAACATTTCCACTTGTGCAAACTGTACGTTGTTTCCGTCATTTATAACAACATGACGGTGATAGCACTACAGTTGCCGGAAACAACCGACAATCTGTCTTTTGAATCTTCTTGACAGGAAACCGGAATCTGCCAGGTTAATAGAATGAATAATTGCATACACGAGAGAGTATCATCATTTGGTCGGCTTCATCAATTATCCTGTTGGGAATTCTTATCTCCTAGATGCATCACTGTACACTACAATCAGCGTAGGTGGACCTCATCAGCAGTGAGCCTACGCCTACATTTCGTGTTTCGGTCCTTTAATGATCTGCTGAAATTTTCCTCTGCTGCCTTTGTGTAAAAACAAACGATACAGTTTGTAAGGAAAACATTTCCACTTGTGCAAACTGTACGTTGTTTCCGTCTTTTATAACAAAATGACGGTGATAGCACTACAGTTGCCGGAAACAACCGACAATCTGTCTTTTGAATCTTCTTGACAGGAAACCGGAATCTGCCAGGTTAAAAGAATGAATAATTGCATACACGAGCGAGTATCATCATTTGGTCGGCTTCATCAATTATCCTCGTGTGAATTCTTTAATCCTAGATGCAGCACTGTACACTACAATCAGCGTAGGTGGACCTCATCAGCAGTGTGCCTACGCTTACATTTCGTGTTTCGGTTATTTAATGATCTGCTGAAATTTTCCTCTGCTGCCTTTCTGTGAAAACAAACGATACAGTTTGTAAAGAAAACATTTCCACATGTGCAAACTGTACGCTGTAGCCGTCTTTTGTAACAAAATGACGGTGATAGCACTACAGTTGCCGGAAACAACCGACAATCTGTCTTTTGAATCTTCTTGACAGGAAACCGGAATCTGCCAGGTTAATAGAATGAATAATTGCATACACAAGAGAGTATCATCATTTGGTCGGCTTCATCAATTATCCTCTTGTGAATTCTTATCTCCTAGATGCATCACTGTACACTACAATCAGCGTAGGTGGACCTCATTAGCAGTTAGCCTACGCCTACATTTAGTGTTTCGGTCATTTAATGATCTGCTGAAATTTTCCTCTGCTGCCTTTCTGTAAAAACAAACGATACAGTTTGTAAGGAAAACATTTCCACTTGTGCAAACTGTACGTTGTTTCGGTCTTTTGTAACAAAATGACGGTGATAGCACTACAGTTGCCGGAAACAACAGACAATCTGTCTTTTGAATCTTCTTGACAGGAAACCGGAATCTGCCAGGTTAATAGAATGAATAATTGCATACACGAGCGAGTATCATCATTTGGTCAGCTTCATCAATTATCCTCGTGTGAATTCTTATCTCCTAGATGCAGCACTGTACACTACAATCAGCGTAGGCTCACTCATCAGCAGTGAGCCTACGCCTACATTTCGTATTTCGGTCCTTTAATGATCTGCTGAAATTTTCCTCTGCTGCCTTTCTGTAAAAACAAACGATACAGTTTGTAAGGAAAACATTTCCACTTGTGCAAACTGTACGTTGTTTCCGTCTTTTATAACAAAATGACGGTGATAGCACTACAGTTGCCGGAAACAACCGACAATCTGTCTTTTGAATCTTCTTGACAGCAAACCGGAATCTGCCAGGTTAATAGAATGAATAATTGCATACACGAGCGAGTATCATCATTTGGTCGGCTTTCATCAATTATCCTCGTGTGAATTCTTAAATCCTAGATGCAGCACTGTACACTACAATCAGCGTAGGTGGACCTCATCAGCAGTGAGCCTACGCCTACATTTCGTGTTTCGGTCCTTTAATGATCTGCTGAAATTTTCCTCTGCTGCCTATCTGTAAAAACAAACGATACAGTTTGTAAGGAAAACCTTTCCACTTGTGCAAACTGTACGTTGTTTCCGTCTTTTGTAACAAAATGACGGTGATAGCACTACAGTTTCCGAAAACATCCGATAATCTGTCTTTTGAATCTTCTTGACAGGAAACCGAAATCTGCTAGGTTAATAGAATGAATAATTGCATACACGAACGAGCATCATCATTTGGTCGGCTTCAATAATTATCCTTGTGTGAATTCTTTAATCCTAGATGGAGCACTGTACACTACAATCAGCGTAGGTGGACCTCATCAGCAGTGAGCCTACGCTTACATTTCGTGTTTCGGTCCTTTAATGATCTGCTGAAATTTTCCTCTGCTGCCTTTCTGTGAAAACAAACGATACAGTTTGTAAAGAAAACATTTCCACATGTGCAAACTGTACGTTGTAGCTGTCTATTGTAACAAAATGACGGTGATAGCACTACAGTTGCCGGAAACAACCGACAATCTGTCTTTTGAATCTTCTTGACAGGAAACCGGAATCTGCCAGGTTAATAGAATGAATAATTGCATACACGAGAGAGTATCATCATTTGGTCGGCTTCATCAATTATCCTCTTGTGAATTCTTATCTCCTAGATGCATCACTGTACACTACAATCAGCGTAGGTGGACCTCATCAGCAGTGAGCCTACGCCTACATTTCGTGTTTCGGTCCTTTAATGATCTGCTGAAATTTTCCTCTGCTGCCTTTGTGTAAAAACAAACGATACAGTTTGTAAGGAAAACATTTCCACTTGTGCAAACTGTACGTTGTTTCCGTCTTTTATAAGAAAATGACTATGATAGCACTTCAGTTGCCGGAAACAACAGACAATCTGTCTTTTGAATCTTCTTGACAGGAAACCGGAATCTGCCAAATAAATAGAATGAATAATTGCATACACAAGCGAGTATCATCATTTGGTCGGCTTAATCAATTATCCTCTTGTGAATTCTTAAATCCTAGATGCAGCACTGTACACTACAATCAGCGTAGGTGGACCTCATCAGCAGTGAGCCTACGCCTACATTTCGTGTTTCGGTCCTTTAATGATCTGCTGAAATTTTCCTCTGCTGCCTTTCTGTAAAAACAAACGATACAGTTTGTAAGGAAAACATTTCCACTTGTGCAAACTGTACGTTGTTTCCGTCTTTTGTAACAAAATGACGGTGATAGCACTACAGTTGTTGGAAACAACCGACAATCTGTCTTTTGAATCTTCTTGACAGGAAACCGGAATCTGCCAGGTTAATAGAATGAAAAATTGCATACACGAGCGAGTATCATCATTTGGTCGGCTTCATCAATTATCCTCGTGTGAATTCTTTAATCCTAGATGCAGCACTGTACACTACAATCAGCGTAGGTGTAACTCATCAGCAGTGAGCCTACGCTTACATTTCGTGTTTCGGTCCTTTAATGATCTGCTGAAATTTTCCTCTGGTGCCTTTCTTTGAAAACAAACGATACAGTTTGTAAGGAAAACATTTCCACATGTGCAAACTGTACGTTGTAGCCGTCTTTTGTAAAAAAATGACGGTGATAGCACTACAGTTGCCGGAAACAACCGACAATCTGTCTTTTGAATCTTCTTGACAGGAAACCGGAATCTGCCAGGTTAATAGAATGAATAATTGCATACACGAGCGAGTATCATCATTTGGTCGGCTTCATCAATTATCCTCGTGTGAATTCTTATCTCCTAGATGCAGCAATGTACACTACAATCAGCGTAGGTGGACCCCATTAGCAGTGAGCCTACGCCTACATTTCGTGTTTCGGTCCTTTAATGATCTGCTGAAATTTTCCTCTGCTGCCTTTCTGTAAAAACAAACGATACAGTTTGTAAGAAAAACATTTCCACTTGTGCAAACTGTACGTTTGTTTCCGTCTTTTGTAACAAAATGACGGTGATAGCACTACAGTTGCCGGAAACAACCGACAATCTGTCTTTTGAATCTTCTTGACAGGAAACCGGAATCTGCCAGGTTAATAGAATGAATAATTGCATACACGAGCGAGTATCATCATTTGGTCGGCTTCATCAATTATCCTCGTGTGAATTCTTTAATCCTAGATGCAGCACTGTACACTACAATCAGCGTAGGTGGACCTCATCAGCAGTGAGCCTACGCCTACATTTCGTGTTTCGGTTCTTTAATGATCTGCTGAAATTTTCCTCTGCTGCCTTTCTGTAAAAACAAACGATACAGTTTGTAAGGAAAACATTTCCACTTGTGCAAACTGTACGTTGTTTCCGTCTTTTGTAAAAAAATGACGGTGATAGCACTACAGTTGCCGGAAACAACCGACAATCTGTCTTTTGAATCTTCTTGACAGGAAACCGGAATCTGCCAGGTTAATAGAATGAATAATTGCATACACGAGCGAGTATCATCATTTGGTCGGCTTCATCAATTATCCTCGTGTTAATTCTTATCTCCTAGATGCAGCACTGTACACTACAATCAGCGTAGGTAGACCTCATCAGCAGTGAGCCTACGCCTACATTTCGTGTTTCGGTCCTTTAATGATCTGCTGAAATTTTCTTCTGCTGCCTTTCTGTAAAAACAAACGATACAGTTTGTAAGGAAAACATTTCCACTTGTGCAAACTGTACGTTGTTTCCGTCTTTTGTAACAAAATGACGGTGATAGCACTACAGTTGCCGGAAACAACCGACAATCTGTCTTTTGAATCTTCTTGACAGGAAACCGGAATCTGCCAGGTTAATAGAATGAATAATTGCATACACGAGCGAGTATCATCATTTGGTCGGCTTCATCAATTATCCTCGTGTGAATTCTTTAATCCTAGATGCAGCACTGTACACTACAATCAGCGTAGGTGGACCTCATCAGCAGTGAGCCTACGCCTACATTTCGTGTTTCGGTCCTTTAATGATCTGCTGAAATTTTCCTCTGCTGCCTTTCTGTAAAAACAAACGATACAGTTTGTAAGGAAAACATTTCCACTTGTGCAAACTGTACGTTGTTTCCGTCTTTTGTAACAAAATGACGGTGATAGCACTACAGTTGCCGGAAACAACCGACAATCTGTCTTTTGAATCTTCTTGACAGGAAACCGGAATCTGCCAGGTTAATAGAATGAATAATTGCATACACGAGCGAGTATCATCATTTGGTCGGCTTCATCAATTATCCTCGTGTGAATTCTTTAATCCTAGATGCAGCACTGTACACTACAATCAGCGTAGGTGGACCTCATCAGCAGTGAGCCTACGCCTACATTTCGTGTTTCGGTCCTTTAATGATCTGCTGAAATTTTCCTCTGCTGCCTTTCTGTAAAAACAAACGATACAGTTTGTAAGGAAAACATTTCCACTTGTGCAAACTGTACGTTGTTTCCGTCTTTTGTAACAAAATGACGGTGATAGCACTACAGTTGCCGGAAACAACCGACAATCTGTCTTTTGAATCTTCTTGACAGGAAACCGGAATCTGCCAGGTTAATAGAATGAATAATTGCATACACGAGCGAGTATCATCATTTGGTCGGCTTCATAAATTATCCTCGTGTGAATTCTTAATCCTAGATGCAGCACTGTACACTACAATCAGCGTAGGTGGACCTCATCAGCAGTGAGCCTACGCCTACATTTCGTGTTTCGGTCCTTTAATGATCTGCTGAAATTTTCCTCTGCTGCCTTTCTGTAAAAACAAACGATACAGTTTGTAAGGAAAACATTTCCACTTGTGCAAACTGTACGTTGTTTCCGTCTTTTGTAACAAAATGACGGTGATAGCACTACAGTTGCCGGAAACAACCGACAATCTGTCTTTTGAATCTTCTTGACAGGAAACCGGAATCTGCCAGGTTAATAGAATGAATAATTGCATACACGAGCGAGTATCATCATTTGGTCGGCTTCATCAATTATCCTCGTGTGAATTCTTTAATCCTAGATGCAGCACTGTACACTACAATCAGCGTAGGTGGACCTCATCAGCAGTGAGCCTACGCCTACATTTCGTGTTTCGGTCCTTTAATGATCTGCTGAAATTTTCCTCTGCTGCCTTTCTGTAAAAACAAACGATACAGTTTGTAAGGAAAACATTTCCACTTGTGCAAACTGTACGTTGTTTCCGTCTTTTGTAACAAAATGACGGTGATAGCACTACAGTTGCCGGAAACAACCGACAATCTGTCTTTTGAATCTTCTTGACAGGAAACCGGAATCTGCCAGGTTAATAGAATGAATAATTGCATACACGAGCGAGTATCATCATTTGGTCGGCTTCATCAATTATCCTCGTGTGAATTCTTATATCCTAGATGCAGCACTGTACACTACAATCAGCGTAGGTGGACCTCATCAGCAGTGAGCCTACGCCTACATTTCGTGTTTCGGTCCTTTAATGATCTGCTGAAATTTTCCTCTGCTGCCTTTCTGTAAAAACAAACGATACAGTTTGTAAGGAAAACATTTCCACTTGTGCAAACTGTACGTTGTTTCCGTCTTTTGTAACAAAATGACGGTGATAGCACTACAGTTGCCGGAAACAACCGACAATCTGTCTTTTGAATCTTCTTGACAGGAAACCGGAATCTGCCAGGTTAATAGAATGAATAATTGCATACACGAGCGAGTATCATCATTTGGTCGGCTTCATCAATTATCCTCGTGTGAATTCTTTAATCCTAGATGCAGCACTGTACACTACAATCAGCGTAGGTGGACCTCATCAGCAGTGAGCCTACGCCTACATTTCGTGTTTCGGTCCTTTAATGATCTGCTGAAATTTTCCTCTGCTGCCTTTCTGTAAAAACAAACGATACAGTTTGTAAGGAAAACATTTCCACTTGTGCAAACTGTACGTTGTTTCCGTCTTTTGTAACAAAATGACGGTGATAGCACTACAGTTGCCGGAAACAACCGACAATCTGTCTTTTGAATCTTCTTGACAGGAAACCGGAATCTGCCAGGTTAATAGAATGAATAATTGCATACACGAGCGAGTATCATCATTTGGTCGGCTTCATCAATTATCCTCGTGTGAATTCTTTAATCCTAGATGCAGCACTGTACACTACAATCAGCGTAGGTGGACCTCATCAGCAGTGAGCCTACGCCTACATTTCGTGTTTCGGTCCTTTAATGATCTGCTGAAATTTTCCTCTGCTGCCTTTCTGTAAAAACAAACGATACAGTTTGTAAGGAAAACATTTCCACTTGTGCAAACTGTACGTTGTTTCCGTCTTTTGTAACAAAATGACGGTGATAGCACTACAGTTGCCGGAAACAACCGACAATCTGTCTTTTGAATCTTCTTGACAGGAAACCGGAATCTGCCAGGTTAATAGAATGAATAATTGCATACACGAGCGAGTATCATCATTTGGTCGGCTTCATCAATTATCCTCGTGTGAATTCTTTAATCCTAGATGCAGCACTGTACACTACAATCAGCGTAGGTGGACCTCATCAGCAGTGAGCCTACGCCTACATTTCGTGTTTCGGTCCTTTAATGATCTGCTGAAATTTTCCTCTGCTGCCTTTCTGTAAAAACAAACGATACAGTTTGTAAGGAAAACATTTCCACTTGTGCAAACTGTACGTTGTTTCCGTCTTTTGTAACAAAATGACGGTGATAGCACTACAGTTGCCGGAAACAACCGACAATCTGTCTTTTGAATCTTCTTGACAGGAAACCGGAATCTGCCAGGTTAATAGAATGAATAATTGCATACACGAGCGAGTATCATCATTTGGTCGGCTTCATCAATTATCCTCGTGTGAATTCTTTAATCCTAGATGCAGCACTGTACACTACAATCAGCGTAGGTGGACCTCATCAGCAGTGAGCCTACGCCTACATTTCGTGTTTCGGTCCTTTAATGATCTGCTGAAATTTTCCTCTGCTGCCTTTCTGTAAAAACAAACGATACAGTTTGTAAGGAAAACATTTCCACTTGTGCAAACTGTACGTTGTTTCCGTCTTTTGTAACAAAATGACGGTGATAGCACTACAGTTGCCGGAAACAACCGACAATCTGTCTTTTGAATCTTCTTGACAGGAAACCGGAATCTGCCAGGTTAATAGAATGAATAATTGCATACACGAGCGAGTATCATCATTTGGTCGGCTTCATCAATTATCCTCGTGTGAATTCTTTAATCCTAGATGCAGCACTGTACACTACAATCAGCGTAGGTGGACCTCATCAGCAGTGAGCCTACGCCTACATTTCGTGTTTCGGTCCTTTAATGATCTGCTGAAATTTTCCTCTGCTGCCTTTCTGTAAAAACAAACGATACAGTTTGTAAGGAAAACATTTCCACTTGTGCAAACTGTACGTTGTTTCCGTCTTTTGTAACAAAATGACGGTGATAGCACTACAGTTGCCGGAAACAACCGACAATCTGTCTTTTGAATCTTCTTGACAGGAAACCGGAATCTGCCAGGTTAATAGAATGAATAATTGCATACACGAGCGAGTATCATCATTTGGTCGGCTTCATCAATTATCCTCGTGTGAATTCTTTAATCCTAGATGCAGCACTGTACACTACAATCAGCGTAGGTGGACCTCATCAGCAGTGAGCCTACGCCTACATTTCGTGTTTCGGTCCTTTAATGATCTGCTGAAATTTTCCTCTGCTGCCTTTCTGTAAAAACAAACGATACAGTTTGTAAGGAAAACATTTCCACTTGTGCAAACTGTACGTTGTTTCCGTCTTTTGTAACAAAATGACGGTGATAGCACTACAGTTGCCGGAAACAACCGACAATCTGTCTTTTGAATCTTCTTGACAGGAAACCGGAATCTGCCAGGTTAATAGAATGAATAATTGCATACACGAGCGAGTATCATCATTTGGTCGGCTTCATCAATTATCCTCGTGTGAATTCTTTAATCCTAGATGCAGCACTGTACACTACAATCAGCGTAGGTGGACCTCATCAGCAGTGAGCCTACGCCTACATTTCGTGTTTCGGTCCTTTAATGATCTGCTGAAATTTTCCTCTGCTGCCTTTCTGTAAAAACAAACGATACAGTTTGTAAGGAAAACATTTCCACTTGTGCAAACTGTACGTTGTTTCCGTCTTTTGTAACAAAATGACGGTGATAGCACTACAGTTGCCGGAAACAACCGACAATCTGTCTTTTGAATCTTCTTGACAGGAAACCGGAATCTGCCAGGTTAATAGAATGAATAATTGCATACACGAGCGAGTATCATCATTTGGTCGGCTTCATCAATTATCCTCGTGTGAATTCTTATAATCCTAGATGCAGCACTGTACACTACAATCAGCGTAGGTGGACCTCATCAGCAGTGAGCCTACGCCTACATTTCGTGTTTCGGTCCTTTAATGATCTGCTGAAATTTTCCTCTGCTGCCTTTCTGTAAAAACAAACGATACAGTTTGTAAGGAAAACATTTCCACTTGTGCAAACTGTACGTTGTTTCCGTCTTTTGTAACAAAATGACGGTGATAGCACTACAGTTGCCGGAAACAACCGACAATCTGTCTTTTGAATCTTCTTGACAGGAAACCGGAATCTGCCAGGTTAATAGAATGAATAATTGCATACACGAGCGAGTATCATCATTTGGTCGGCTTCATCAATTATCCTCGTGTGAATTCTTTAATCCTAGATGCAGCACTGTACACTACAATCAGCGTAGGTGGACCTCATCAGCAGTGAGCCTACGCCTACATTTCGTGTTTCGGTCCTTTAATGATCTGCTGAAATTTTCCTCTGCTGCCTTTCTGTAAAAACAAACGATACAGTTTGTAAGGAAAACATTTCCACTTGTGCAAACTGTACGTTGTTTCCGTCTTTTGTAACAAAATGACGGTGATAGCACTACAGTTGCCGGAAACAACCGACAATCTGTCTTTTGAATCTTCTTGACAGGAAACCGGAATCTGCCAGGTTAATAGAATGAATAATTGCATACACGAGCGAGTATCATCATTTGGTCGGCTTCATCAATTATCCTCGTGTGAATTCTTATAATCCTAGATGCAGCACTGTACACTACAATCAGCGTAGGTGGACCTCATCAGCAGTGAGCCTACGCCTACATTTCGTGTTTCGGTCCTTTAATGATCTGCTGAAATTTTCCTCTGCTGCCTTTCTGTAAAAACAAACGATACAGTTTGTAAGGAAAACATTTCCACTTGTGCAAACTGTACGTTGTTTCCGTCTTTTGTAACAAAATGACGGTGATAGCACTACAGTTGCCGGAAACAACCGACAATCTGTCTTTTGAATCTTCTTGACAGGAAACCGGAATCTGCCAGGTTAATAGAATGAATAATTGCATACACGAGCGAGTATCATCATTTGGTCGGCTTCATCAATTATCCTCGTGTGAATTCTTTAATCCTAGATGCAGCACTGTACACTACAATCAGCGTAGGTGTAACTCATCAGCAGTGAGCCTACGCTTACATTTCGTGTTTCGGTCCTTTAATGATCTGCTGAAATTTTCCTCTGGTGCCTTTCTTTGAAAACAAACGATACAGTTTGTAAGGAAAACATTTCCACATGTGCAAACTGTACGTTGTAGCCGTCTTTTGTAAAAAAATGACGGTGATAGCACTACAGTTGCCGGAAACAACCGACAATCTGTCTTTTGAATCTTCTTGACAGGAAACCGGAATCTGCCAGGTTAATAGAATGAATAATTGCATACACGAGCGAGTATCATCATTTGGTCGGCTTCATCAATTATCCTCGTGTGAATTCTTATCTCCTAGATGCAGCAATGTACACTACAATCAGCGTAGGTGGACCCCATTAGCAGTGAGCCTACGCCTACATTTCGTGTTTCGGTCCTTTAATGATCTGCTGAAATTTTGTTCTGCTGCCTTTCTGTAAAAACAAACGATACAGTTTGTAAGGAAAAAATTTCTACTTGTGCAAACTGTACGTTTTTTCCGTCTTTTGTAACAAAATGACGGTGATAGCACTACAGTTGCCGGAAACAACCGACAATCTGTCTTTTGAATCTTCTTGACAGGAAACCGGAATCTGCCAGGTTTATAGAATGAATAATTGCATACACGAGCGAGTATCATCATTTGGTCGGCTTCATCAATTATCCTCGTGTGAATTCTTTAATCCTAGATGCAGCACTGTACACTACAATCAGCGTAGGTGGACCTAATTAGCATTGAGCCTACGCCTACCTTTCGTGTTTCGGTCCTTTAATGATCTGCTGAAATTTTCCTCTGCTGCCTTTCTGTAAAAACAAACGATACAGTTTGTAAGCAACACATTTCCACTTGTGCAAACTGTACGTTGTTTCCGTCTTTTGTAACAAAAAGACGGTGATAGCACTACAGTTGCCGGAAACAACCGACAATCTGTCTTTTGAATCTTCTTGACAGCAAACCGGAATCTGCCAGGTTAATAGAATGAATAATTGCATACACGAGCAAGTATCATCATTTGGTCGGCTTCATCAATTATCCTCGTGTTAATTCTTATCTCCTAGATGCAGCACTGTACACTACAATCAGCGTAGGTAGACCTCATCAGCAGTGAGCCTACGCCTACATTTCGTGTTTCGGTCCTTTAATGATCTGCTGAAATTTTCTTCTGCTGCCTTTCTGTAAAAACAAACGATACAGTTTGTAAGGAAAACATTTCCACTTGTGCAAACTGTACGTTGTTTCCGTCTTTTATAACAAAATGACGGTGATAGCACTACAGTTGCCGGAAACAACCGACAATCTGTCTTTTGAATCTTCTTGACAGGAAACCGGAATCTGCCAGGTTAATAGAATGAATAATTGCATACACGAGCGAGTATCATCATTTGGTCGGCTTCATCAATTTTCCTCGTGTGAATTCTTAAATCCTAGATGCAGCACTGTACACTACAATCAGCGTAGGTGGACCTCATCAGCAGTGAGCCTACGCCTACATTTCGTGTTTCGGTCCTTTAATGATCTGCTGAAATTTTCCTCTGCTGCCTTTCTGTAAAAACAAACGATACAGTTTGTAAGGAAAACATTTCCACTTGTGCAAACTGTACGTTGTTTCCGTCTTTTGTAACAAAATGACGGTGATAGCACTACAGTTGCCGGAAACAACCGACAATCTGTCTTTTGAATCTTCTTGACAGGAAACCGGAATCTGCCAGGTTAATAGAATGAATAATTGCATACACGAGCGAGTATCATCATTTGGTCGGCTTCATCAATTATCCTCGTGTGAATTCTTTAATCCTAGATGCAGCACTGTACACTACAATCAGCGTAGGTGGACCTCATCAGCAGTGAGCCTACGCCTACATTTCGTGTTTCGGTCCTTTAATGATCTGCTGAAATTTTCCTCTGCTGCCTTTCTGTAAAAACAAACGATACAGTTTGTAAGGAAAACATTTCCACTTGTGCAAACTGTACGTTGTTTCCGTCTTTTGTAACAAAATGACGGTGATAGCACTACAGTTGCCGGAAACAACCGACAATCTGTCTTTTGAATCTTCTTGACAGGAAACCGGAATCTGCCAGGTTAATAGAATGAATAATTGCATACACGAGCGAGTATCATCATTTGGTCGGCTTCATCAATTATCCTCGTGTGAATTCTTAAATCCTAGATGCAGCACTGTACACTACAATCAGCGTAGGTGGACCTCATCAGCAGTGAGCCTACGCCTACATTTCGTGTTTCGGTCCTTTAATGATCTGCTGAAATTTTCCTCTGCTGCCTTTCTGTAAAAACAAACGATACAGTTTGTAAGGAAAACCTTTCCACTTGTGCAAACTGTACGTTGTTTCCGTCTTTTGTAACAAAATGACGGAGATAGCACTACAGTTGCCGGAAACAACCAACAATCTGTCTTTTGAATCTTCTTGACAGGAAACCGGAATCTGCCAGGTTAATAGAATGAATAATTGCATACACGAGCGAGTATCATCATTTGGTCGGCTTCATCAATTATCCTTCGTGTGAATTCTTTAATCCTAGATGCAGCACTGTACACTACAATCAGCGTAGGTGGACCTCATCAGCAGTGAGCCTACGCTTACATTTCGTGTTTCGGTCCTTTAATGATCTGCTGAAATTTTCCTCTGCTGCCTTTCTGTGATAACAAACGATACCGTTTGTAAGGCAAACATTTCCACATGTGCAAACTGTAGGTTGTTTCCGTCTTTTGTAACAAAATTACGGTGAAAGCACTACAGTCGCCGGAAACAACTGACAATCGGTCTTTTAAATCTTCTTGACAGGAAACCGGAATCTGCCAGGTTAATAGAATGAATAATTGCATACACGATCGAGTATCATCATTTGGTCGGCTTCATCAATTATCCTCGTGTGAATTCTTATATCCTAGATGCAGCACTGTACACTACAATCAGCGTAGGTAGACCTCATCAGCAGTGAGCCTACGCCTACATTTCGTGTTTCGGTCCTTTAATGATCTGCTGAAATTTTCCTCTGCTGCCTTTCTGTAAAAACAAACGATACAGTTTGTAAGGAAAACATTTCCACTTGTGCAAACTGTACGTTGTTTCCGTCTTTTGTAACAAAATGACGGTGATAGCACTACAGTTGCCGGAAACAACCGACAATCTGTCTTTTGAATCTTCTTGACAGGAAACCGGAATCTGCCAGGTTAATAGAATGAATAATTGCATACACGAGCGAGTATCATCATTTGGTCGGCTTCATCAATTATCCTCGTGTGAATTCTTATCTCCTAGATGCAGCACTGTACACTACAATCAGCGTAGGTGGACCTCATCAGCAGTGAGCCTACGCCTACATTTCGTGTTTCGGTCCTTTAATGATCTGCTGAAATTTTCCTCTGCTGCCTTTCTGTAAAAACAAACGATACAGTTTGTAAGGAAAACATTTCCACTTGTGCAAACTGTACGTTGTTTCCGTCTTTTGTAACAAAATGACGGTGATAGCACTACAGTTGCCGGAAACAACCGACAATCTGTCTTTTGAATCTTCTTGACAGGAAACCGGAATCTGCCAGGTTAATAGAATGAATAATTGCATACACGAGCGAGTATCATCATTTGGTCGGCTTCATCAATTATCCTCGTGTGAATTCTTTAATCCTAGATGCAGCACTGTACACTACAATCAGCGTAGGTGGACCTCATCAGCAGTGAGCCTACGCCTACATTTCGTGTTTCGGTCCTTTAATGATCTGCTGAAATTTTCCTCTGCTGCCTTTCTGTAAAAACAAACGATACAGTTTGTAAGGAAAACATTTCCACTTGTGCAAACTGTACGTTGTTTCCGTCTTTTGTAACAAAATGACGGTGATAGCACTACAGTTGCCGGAAACAACCGACAATCTGTCTTTTGAATCTTCTTGACAGGAAACCGGAATCTGCCAGGTTAATAGAATGAATAATTGCATACACGAGCGAGTATCATCATTTGGTCGGCTTCATAAATTATCCTCGTGTGAATTCTTTAATCCTAGATGCAGCACTGTACACTACAATCAGCGTAGGTGGACCTCATCAGCAGTGAGCCTACGCCTACCTTTCGTGTTTCGGTCCTTTAATGATCTGCTGAAATTTTCCTCTGCTGCCTTTCTGTAAAAACAAACGATACAGTTTGTAAGGAACACATTTCCACTTGTGCAAACTGTACGTTGTTTCCGTCTTTTGTAACAAAAAGACGGAGATAGCACTACAGTTGCCGGAAACAACCGACAATCTGTCTTTTGAATTTTCTTGACAGGAAACCGGAATCTGCCAGGTTAATAGAATGAATAATTGCATACACGAGCGAGTATCATCATTTGGTCGGCTTCATAAATTATCCTCGTGTGAATTCTTTAATCCTAGATGCAGCACTGTACACTACAATCAGCGTAGGTGGACCTCATCAGCAGTGAGCCTACGCCTACCTTTTCGTGTTTCGGTCCTTTAATGATCTGCTGAAATTTTCCTCTGCTGCCTTTCTGTAAAAACAAACGATACAGTTTGTAAGGAACACATTTCCACTTGTGCAAACTGTACGTTGTTTCCGTCTTTTGTAACAAAAAGACGGAGATAGCACTACAGTTGCCGGAAACAACCGACAATCTGTCTTTTGAATTTTCTTGACAGGAAACCGGAATCTGCCAGGTTAATAGAATGAATAATTGCATACACGAGCGAGTATCATCATTTGGTCGGCTTCATAAATTATCCTCGTGTGAATTCTTTAATCCTAGATGCAGCACTGTACACTACAATCAGCGTAGGTGGACCTCATCAGCAGTGAGCCTACGCCTACCTTTCGTGTTTCGGTCCTTTAATGATCTGCTGAAATTTTCCTCTGCTGCCTTTCTGTAAAAACAAACGATACAGTTTGTAAGGAACACATTTCCACTTGTGCAAACTGTACGTTGTTTCCGTCTTTTGTAACAAAAAGACGGAGATAGCACTACAGTTGCCGGAAACAACCGACAATCTGTCTTTTGAATTTTCTTGACAGGAAACCGGAATCTGCCAGGTTAATAGAATGAATAATTGCATACACGAGCGAGTATCATCATTTGGTCGGCTTCATAAATTATCCTCGTGTGAATTCTTTAATCCTAGATGCAGCACTGTACACTACAATCAGCGTAGGTGGACCTCATCAGCAGTGAGCCTACGCCTACCTTTCGTGTTTCGGTCCTTTAATGATCTGCTGAAATTTTCCTCTGCTGCCTTTCTGTAAAAACAAACGATACAGTTTGTAAGGAAAACATTTCCACTTGTGCAAACTGTACGTTGTTTCCGTCTTTTGTAACAAAATGACGGAGATAGCACTACAGTTGCCGGAAACAACCGACAATCTGTCTTTTGAATCTTCTTGACAGGAAACCGGAATCTGCCAGGTTAATAGAATGAATAATTGCATACACGAGCGAGTATCATCATTTGGTCGGCTTCATCAATTATCCTCGTGTGAATTCTTTAATCCTAGATGCAGCACTGTACACTACAATCAGCGTAGGTGGACCTCATCAGCAGTGAGCCTACGCCTACATTTCGTGTTTCGGTCCTTTAATGATCTGCTGAAATTTTCCTCTGCTGCCTTTCTGTAAAAACAAACGATACAGTTTGTAAGGAAAACATTTCCACTTGTGCAAACTGTACGTTGTTTCCGTCTTTTGTAACAAAATGACGGAGATAGCACTACAGTTGCCGGAAACAACCGACAATCTGTCTTTTGAATCTTCTTGACAGGAAACCGGAATCTGCCAGGTTAATAGAATGAATAATTGCATACACGAGCGAGTATCATCATTTGGTCGGCTTCATCAATTATCCTCGTGTGAATTCTTTAATCCTAGATGCAGCACTGTACACTACAATCAGCGTAGGTGGACCTCATCAGCAGTGAGCCTACGCCTACATTTCGTGTTTCGGTCCTTTAATGATCTGCTGAAATTTTCCTCTGCTGCCTTTCTGTAAAAACAAACGATACAGTTTGTAAGGAAAACATTTCCACTTGTGCAAACTGTACGTTGTTTCCGTCTTTTGTAACAAAATGACGGAGATAGCACTACAGTTGCCGGAAACAACCGACAATCTGTCTTTTGAATCTTCTTGACAGGAAACCGGAATCTGCCAGGTTAATAGAATGAATAATTGCATACACGAGCGAGTATCATCATTTGGTCGGCTTCATCAATTATCCTCGTGTGAATTCTTTAATCCTAGATGCAGCACTGTACACTACAATCAGCGTAGGTGGACCTCATCAGCAGTGAGCCTACGCCTACATTTCGTGTTTCGGTCCTTTAATGATCTGCTGAAATTTTCCTCTGCTGCCTTTCTGTAAAAACAAACGATACAGTTTGTAAGGAAAACATTTCCACTTGTGCAAACTGTACGTTGTTTCCGTCTTTTGTAACAAAATGACGGAGATAGCACTACAGTTGCCGGAAACAACCGACAATCTGTCTTTTGAATCTTCTTGACAGGAAACCGGAATCTGCCAGGTTAATAGAATGAATAATTGCATACACGAGCGAGTATCATCATTTGGTCGGCTTCATCAATTATCCTCGTGTGAATTCTTTAATCCTAGATGCAGCACTGTACACTACAATCAGCGTAGGTGGACCTCATCAGCAGTGAGCCTACGCCTACATTTCGTGTTTCGGTCCTTTAATGATCTGCTGAAATTTTCCTCTGCTGCCTTTCTGTAAAAACAAACGATACAGTTTGTAAGGAAAACATTTCCACTTGTGCAAACTGTACGTTGTTTCCGTCTTTTGTAACAAAATGACGGAGATAGCACTACAGTTGCCGGAAACAACCGACAATCTGTCTTTTGAATCTTCTTGACAGGAAACCGGAATCTGCCAGGTTAATAGAATGAATAATTGCATACACGAGCGAGTATCATCATTTGGTCGGCTTCATCAATTATCCTCGTGTGAATTCTTTAATCCTAGATGCAGCACTGTACACTACAATCAGCGTAGGTGGACCTCATCAGCAGTGAGCCTACGCCTACATTTCGTGTTTCGGTCCTTTAATGATCTGCTGAAATTTTCCTCTGCTGCCTTTCTGTAAAAACAAACGATACAGTTTGTAAGGAAAACATTTCCACTTGTGCAAACTGTACGTTGTTTCCGTCTTTTGTAACAAAATGACGGAGATAGCACTACAGTTGCCGGAAACAACCGACAATCTGTCTTTTGAATCTTCTTGACAGGAAACCGGAATCTGCCAGGTTAATAGAATGAATAATTGCATACACGAGCGAGTATCATCATTTGGTCGGCTTCATCAATTATCCTCGTGTGAATTCTTTAATCCTAGATGCAGCACTGTACACTACAATCAGCGTAGGTGGACCTCATCAGCAGTGAGCCTACGAATGTAATGTTCAATGAACAATGTAATGTAAATTGACTTGGATTTTATAATACCTGGGTAGATTTACAAATAGTAAGGGTGATAAATTTGTAACACTTGTGCATTTTAAAATTTTAAACCGCTCATTATCAATCTATTGTGACTTACAGATATTAATGTAGATAGAAATTCCGAAGAAAAACCATAAAAAACGATATGGGTTTACTAAAGCGTATTTGAATCATATATTTATGCAGCCAAATGAAATTATAAATATAATTGGAACATAGAATTAAGATCTCATGAAGAAATCGTAAGTTGTTCAAACCAAATTAGTTAACAATTTCCGAAAAAAATTTCAAATTTTGAGTTCTTTGCAATAATGTGACGTAACATGACTCATCAGGATTAATAAAAGAAAGTTGCAAACCCGAAAAAGTGATTTATGTTTGATGTAAAGTTTTTCTTTTTGATTATTTTAAAACAAAAAATTGTAGATTTAAATTATTACAAGCTAGATTGAAAATATTACATTAAAATATGTAAAAATTAACAATAGATATAAAATAGATTCTAATCCATAATATCATAGTTGGGATGAATCACGATATACGGATCATCCACACTTCCCTCATCTACAGCATCATCACCAGAACGATCTTCTCTACTAATGCCTCCACTATGATCAGTCAACGATATAAGCATATGATCAACATTACACATTCGATCAATTACTTTCTCAATCGTATCCTTGCGATTCAAAAGCTCTTCTTCGGTATTAATTTCATTTTGAATTTGTTCCAAATACCAATTCACAAGATTACTCTTTCGCCATTGTTGACCTGATTCGTAAAGGTTGTCCTCCTCTGCCTTCTGAATAGCGGACACAAGCAATTTTGTTATTCTACTATACTGATCGAAATTCAGTTTAGTCGATGAGTCTTCCCTGGTCATCTGATATGAAGGATTCGATATTTCAGATTGAGGCGTTGCGTAAGGTGGCTGTAAAGAATCGTCTCCCTCTTGATAATCCGCCGCACTCAACAAAATATCCGGTTGTTCGACTCGTATTGTAGATGTAGCTAATAGATGAACAGCCTCTCGAACATGACGTGGCCTGACCTCATCCGAGCAGTAAAGTCGAGCTACTGACTCAGACAAGCGAACAATGCTTTCCAACTGCCTGACAGTGAATCGACTATCGCTGCCTGGTCGACGCATTCTCAGATATTCACTCACGATATATTTCTGAGCATCTTTGGTCATCTGTGGATTAAACATTCTAGCAATGCTTATATACGTTCGAATATCTTCAAACGTATAGTTTACAGATGGCGTTTCAAGAGAATGTGTATGCATTCTTACTAATTGCTGTGCTACCGCATAATCAACAATTTCGTTGCATTCGTCAATGATAATAAAAAATAAATCAAAGCGCGACATTATAGCATCACTAAGCATTACGTTCTGTCGTAGTGATTTCGATCGATCATATCGTCCTCCGACAGGGTTAGCTGCTGCCAAAATAGATGTACGAGCATTTAAAGTTGCCTTAACTCCAGCTTTCGTAATGCTAATTGTTTTAACACTGAGCGAGGTGCGAAATCAGATAGTTGTTTTAAGAACTGACTTTTTGCCGTACTAGGATCACCAACAATACAAATATTTATATCACCTCGTAAAGATGTACCTTCGATTGTGGTTTTTGGGACTCCGCCGAACAATTGTAAAAGTATTCCCTGTTTAATTTCCTCACACCCGTAAATAGACGGGAAAAGACTCGAACTTAAATTTGATATTAAATGACGATCAATACTTATTTCGTAGACTCGCTGCCACGTACTCTCGCTTACCGCATTACGAATGTCCTCAAATGTGCCCGTACCTTTGCTTGGAACCTTAAATCGGTCCGTAACAGATCTACAACTACATGCAAGAAATGCTAATTGGTACTTTAGGTCACGAACACCTAAAGATTTCAAACCACTTACTCCACTTGAACTATTAGTGGTTGAACGCTCAGCTGTTCCTCTCTGACGATTAGGTTCTGCCCTTACACCTGGTAAGGAAATAGCAGAAACATCAGGAACTGCTACCAGGCATCCGACGAACTCACATTTGTCACCGGCTTGAGCGGATTCGACATACTCTGCTCGTAGGATAACATCTAATGTACGAGGTATAGATCCTCTTGGCAGATCGTGTTGACATTCTTGAACTCGAATTCTTTGAAAGTCTGCAAAAGTAGATTTAAAAATATCTAATGTGAATCTTGAACGGTTTGAACACTGACTGTTCAAACAAACAGTTGGCTGTGTGTACTTGAATTGCTGTGGTATGCGAGGTATGTGCGTATTGCAATCTGCACAAATAAAATGACCATTAATCAGCTCTGGGTGAACAGGATGCGTACGTACAACTTGAGCCACAATTTGAACAAGTGCTCCTATTTTAAAGGAAGACAATTCTCTTAAGCGCATTGTTGATGCGAGATTTGTAAAGCTAACATAAAATTCCTTAGAAGGATGAAGTTGCTGATTATCTGATTCTGTAGATGTTAAATGATTACGAACCATTTCTTTGATACATTGGCATAAATGAGGATACAGCCTAAGGTAATGTTGGATAATAGCCTGTGATAATTTATCATTATGTCGTTCCAGGTGAGCAAAATTAATGGTTATTGTGTTACGTTCAGGGTTTGTAAGTTCCTTTAGAGCACACAAATAAAGATCGTGGTTTGTATTTGGGCTTCGATAGCTGGTAATAAAATTTGAGAATAATTCTTTACATTTTACCGCTAATTTATCGGAGACAATAGTAAAATTGGCGTTAGTGGGAAACATCTACAATTATTACAGTATCAAAATATTAGTCAATTTTCGAAACAATAACTTTTTATCACAGGCATTTTCAGTTTGCATTTACAATGCTTAATTTGACAGCCCAACCAGTATGATATGTTAATCGTAAAAGCAGGCATATCAAGATGGTCAAACTTTAATGATTCTAATTAAATGAGTTTAATCCGTTTTGTAAGCAAATATCTTAATGCATTCTGTTAAACATTTTAAGAGATTTTCGTTCTGTTAATAGGATGGTAATCATGACATCGGAAGATCGACCGGAGACATTCCACTTTATTTAAAAAATATTATATAATATTTATATAATTTATATTTATTTTATTTATTTTTTAATATATTCTTCCTATATTTTAAAAATATATTTTTAAAGTAAAAATATATTTATTTACATCCTTGCCTTTCAGCATGAGCACAAAATTTAAAAATATAAATACTAAAGCGTTTAATCTTTAAAGTGCCTACAATTTTATTTTTATATTTTTGTATAAATAATAATATGATCAGTTGAGAATAACTGATCGTGATCTATTTTTTAATTTAGAATTCTAGACCAGGATCAATAAAACTTATTTTTACATTTCGGTAGCTGTGGCTAGCAATATAGCATCAGCTGTTTTGTAATTTAATAATAATTATGAATTTCTTAAATAAATAACTTAACAACCACCAAAAATAATTAAAAAAGACAGTTGAAAAACAAAAGTTCAAGATCGATAAGGAAATCAAAATGTTTGATCTTCACAATATTGTCACGGCCTCATGTCCATCGGGATCTGAGCCCTCCAGCCAATCTAACACGCCGCTCTCCGACTGAACCACCCGGGGTATTTCACCCCCCCCCGAAGAGTCCAATCGAGGCTGACTATGCTCGGTAATCGCGAGATGATAAGCTTGAGAAACCTTAGCATTTGCTTTGGGGGACGTCCTTTTGAAAAGAAGACTAATCCCGAGATAGTCTAAGTACCCCACAGGCTGTTTTGTATTTTGTTTTCTAGTTATGGAACTAAAGAAACGACAATTTATTCGATAAAAAAGGTACAGTTTAATATTTTAATAACTACTGCTATCATCAGGAACTACTGTTTCAAAACACGCGAAAGTTTCTTCTATTAAAGTTTTATCGTACAACATTTAAAAAACTTGAAAGCAAAAAAAAACAAAATCTGTACAAAAAACTATCACATCAAATGAATTGTACAAACATATTTTCACAAAGTAAAACAAAATTCAAACTCTAAAAGACTAAGCCACGATATAAAATTAAATCAAATCAATATAATTTATTAAAAAAAGGATTTATTTTCACGTGGCGAATGCGTGCCAGCGCACGCGTACATGACCACAACAAAACAAGACTGTTAATCAGGTGTCGAGAAGGTGTGAACGGAGGTGTTAGAATGTGATAAAGGAGGGGGCGCGGCGGACGTCGAGAGGGAGTTGATTCCAGGCGAGTGAGGCAACGACGAGGAAGGATCGAAGACTGTAGTTGTTGGAGTAATTAGGAACGTGGAGTAAGAGGGTATGACAGGAACGAAACTATAGCGAGGTGGGGCGAGTATCGTCTAAGAAAGGAAGGTTGATGAACGATGGGGAGCCGACAGCGATGAGACGAAAGGTAACGAGAAGGCGGAGTTTGATGCGGATGTGGATGGTGGGCCAGGAGAGTTGGGCAAAATATGTGGATGTGTGGTCGAAGCGACGGAGACGAAAGAGCACTCGAACGGCGGTGTTGATTATTCGTTGTAGGGTAGGATGATGGATTTTGGAGAATTGGCGAAAAGGCTAAGGCAGTAATCGAAAATATGTTTAATATTTTTATAGTTATTAAGTACAATTAACTATAAAAATATTAAACAATAAACTTAATAGGATATTTTAAAAATAAAATCCGCTTTATTATTAGACATCATGTCATTATTTTTATAAAAGAAGTCTGTATAATACGCGAAAGGTAATCACTTTCATACGATAGAATAGAGTCAGTATCATATGGGACTCCTTATTTAATAAATTTATATATAAAAATAAAATATCCAATAATATTAAGGATGTCATAATTTATAATAAAAATTTATCTAAATTACAATATTTTTAAATTAAAACCGAAATTTGACGATTCTTCTGTTGTTTATAAGATACCATGTGATAACCGATTAGCCTCTTATGTCCGTCAAACTGGACAGTGATTGGAAAAACGCATCTCACAACAAATATAACATTAAACGTGGTAATATGATGGGAGCTTTAACACAACATGGACTAAGTTTAGAACATAATATAAATTTTGATACGGCCTCTATTCTTTCGTATGAAAGTGATTACCTTTCACACGGATTCCTGGATTTATTTCCTGGATTAGATAGTGTTGAAATAAATATTTTTCTTGCATTCGATAATTGTGGTCGAAACTATTCGAAATCCAGTGAATGACCTCAATGTCGAACGTCTGTTCGACATCAGTCAATCAGCGGCCGACCTGGTACCGACTGGCACATAGGATTGCTAGGTTCGAGTCGTTAAAGTATTGAGCTAGCATCTATTATCAATTAGCATCTTCTTGGAGCGGCCCAGACAACGTATGTTCGACATTCGTCTATCAACGACTGAATAATTAAGCGGCTTCCATCAACCGTAGGGATAGTTCTTTCATAGACTATCTCAGATCCCTCCGATAACTCCAACAGCGGATTGGACAATGGCGAAAAGGCGGACGAGAGTCACGGAGGTTTGTTTCCTTACAATAGAGATGCTAGATCATCAAACGAT
>WNNJ02003055.1:0-22070 GCA_012934845.2 Pomphorhynchus laevis
CATCAAAAAGCAATCTCTCGACTCTTCACTACCATCTTCGTACCGTCCAATCTCACTTCTCCCAATCCTCTCTAAACTCCTTGAGCGTCTCGTTCTTAAGCAAGTTAATACATATCTCTATTCCTCTAACTTATTTCCTCCCTTCCAAGCCGCTTTTCGCTCTAATTACTCTACCGAAATTGCATGTCTTAAAGTTTATAACGACTTACTCATATCGCGCGATCATAAATTATGTAGTGTCATAGTTTCTCTTGATCTATCGTCTGCTTTTGACATCGTCGATCACTCGATTCTTCTCCATCGCCTTCGTCATGATTATGGCTTCTCTTTACCCACTGTATCATGGTTTTCTTCATATCTATCAAACCGTACATTTCGCGTATATTCTAACTCTTCTCTCTCCCATCCTTCGTCCATTCCGTCCGGTGTTCCGCAAGGCTCCGTATTAGGCCCTATACTTTTCTCTCTTCTTCTTGGTGATTTGTCTTCGATTTCTCATAAATTTAACTTCCATGTTATGCAATATGCTGATGACATTCTCATCTATGCTCATGCACCTGTTTATCGTATTCGCGATCTTAGTGTTTCTGCTTCCGACTGTCTTGTCTCAATTTCCAATCATCTTTCTTCCCTTCGCCTTTCTCTGAATCCTGATAAATCCAAAATTATGTGGATCCTACCTCGACGCCTCGGCTTCGAACCTCCCTCCGTATCATTAAATTCTACAATTCTTCCTATCGTTGATAATCTCGTTTTCCTAGGCTTCCATTTTGACAACCGACTTTCACTTAAACCTTTCGTTAGAGATAAAGTACGCTCATCTACCTTGATACTCCGCAACCTCCGTCAAGTTCGTAGATTGATCGATTTCCCTTCTTGTATGACTCTCATATCATCTCTCCTTTTTTCTAGACTCGATTATTGTCTTAGTCTATTTTCCAACTCACCTAAATCCACTCTTCTTCCCCTACAACGCATCGTCAACGCAGCTGTCCGAATTCTCCTCCGTCTTCGTCGTTTTGATCACACATCCTACCATCTTGCTTCTCTCGATTTGCCTACAATTTATTGTCGTGTTCAAATTCGTCTTCTTATCGTTGCTTTCCGCCTTGTAACTTTTCATACCCCTTCATTTCTCAACCTTCCTTTTCTTGATAATTCTCGTCCTGTTTACTGTTCCTTGCGTTCCTGTAATTCCCTTCTTTTACATGTCCCAAACTACTCTACCTCCTTTGGACTCCGCTCCTTCCTGGTGGCTGCTCCTCTATCGTGGAATCATCTGCCCATTCATATACGCCAATCAACTTCCCTGCAGTGCTTCAAACGACATATCGGATCCCATCTGAACAATTTAACTGCTTGACTTTCTCATTTTTGTTTGTGGACTTGTAAGCGTACAGCTTGTACGCATTTGCCACATTAAATAAATTTGTATTATTATTAGTCGACTCCGACACTCAGCGCTTGCGCCATGCTCCCTGGTTCGATTCTGACTGTACTCTTTCTAAGCGTCGACTCCGTCACTCTTTTCGTATGTATAAACGCTTTCTTAAACGTTCACCCAACTCACTCTCTCCAAATCTTCGTGATTCCTACTTTTCTCAACGCCGTTCACATCTCATTCTTATACGTACTAAACGTACTCTCTTTTGGCGAAATCAACTCGAGTCATTTTCCAACTCTAAATCTCATTGGAAAATCTTAAACTCAATTCTTTCACGATCATCTACCCTTGTAATATAAATCCTGATGAATTTTCTTCTTATCTACAAACTAAGCTATCTAATTTACTTTCCCTACTACCCATAGCCCCTTGTACCCACTCTTATCTTTAAATACTTCCCTCCCAGAACTATTCCACCTTCTTCCCGTTTCGTCTGATGAAGTTTCTTCGGTTCTGCTGTCATTACCTAATAAAACCTCTCTTCTGACCCAATTCCCACTCACTTGCTTAAAATATCTGCTCCTTTATCTTACCCTTCCTAACCACATTGTTCAACTCGTCCATCCGTAGCCGTACATTTCCTTCCATCTGGAAATGCGCCACTGTTCGTCCTCTCATCAAAAAGCAATCTCTCGACTCCTCACTATCATCTTCGTACCGTCCTATTTCACTTCTCCCAACCCTCTCTAAACTCCTTGAGCGTCTCGTTCTTAAGCAAGTTAATACATATCTCTATTCCTCTAACTTATTTCCTCCCTTCCAAGCCGTTTTCGCTATAATTACTCTACCGAAATTGCATGTCTTAAATTTTATAACGACTTACTCATATCGCGCGATCATAAATTATGTAGTGTCATAGTTTCTCTTGATCTATCGTCTGCTTTTGACACCCTCGATCACTCGATTCTTCTCCATCGTTGATCGATTTCCCTTCTTGTATGACTCTCATATCATCTCTCATTTTTTCTAGACTCGATTATTGTCTTAGTCTATTTTCCAACTCACCTAAATCCACTCTTCTTCCCCTACAACGCATCGTCAACGCAGCTGTCCGAATTCTCCTCCGTCTTCGTCGTTTTGATCATACATCCTACCATCTTGCTTCTCTCATTTGCCTACAATTTATTGTCGTGTTCAAATTCGTCTTCTCCTTGCTCTCCGCCTTGTAACTTTACATACCCTTTCATTTCTCAACCTTCCTTTTCTTGATAATTCTCGTACTGTTTACTGTTCTTGCGTTCCTGTAATTCCCTTCTTTTACATGTCCCAAACTACTCTACCTTCTTTGGACTCCGCTCCTTCCTGGTGGCTGCTCCTCTATCGTGGAATCATCTGCCCATTCATATACGCCAATCAACTTCCCTGCAGTGCTTCAAACGACAAATCCGATCCATTTTAACAATTTAACTGCTTGACTTTCTCATTTTTGTTTGTGGACTTGTAAGCGTACAGCTTGTACGCATTTGCCACATTAAATAAATTTGTATTATTATACAAAATTTTGATTTTTCAATTATATAAAAAAAGATTTATTTTAACGTGACAAATGCGTGCCAGCGCACGCTTACATGACCACAACAAAACAAGACTGTGAATCAGGTGTCGAGAAGGTGTGAACAGAGGAGGTGTTTGAATGTGATAAAGAAGGGCGTGCGGCGGACGTCGAGAGGGAGTTGATTCTAGGTGAGTGAGGCGGCGACGAGGAAGGATCGGAGACCATAGTTGTTGGAGTAATTGGGAACGTGGAGTAAGAGGGTATGACGGGAACGCAACGATAGCGAGGTGGGGCGAGTGCCGTCTAAGAAAGAGAGGTTGATGAACGATGAGGAGCCGATAGCAATGAGACGAAAAGTTACGAGAAGGTGGAGTTAGATGCGGATGTAGATGGTGGGTCAGGAGAGTTGGACAAGAAATATAAACATTTTGTTAAGGGAAACCGATATAGTAGGCAATTAAATGAAATTGAATGTAGAGGGCAGCCGGATTAATAAAAAGCGAAATCTAAGAGTTTAGAAAACAACCAATTTAGATTTTTTGGAGGTATTTATGTAAATTTTTAATGTCGCTTTAATGTAGATTTTTAATTTAGATTTTTAATGTAGATTTTTAGAGGCGTTTAATTAAGATTTTTTACGGCTTTAAATATGAAACCTATTTATCATATGCAAAAAATAAAAGATCTTATCACTTAGTGGGCTGTGAAAAATCACAAAAGCCCCATCCATTTTATGTTTCCCTTGCGGACTGAACTTACACTAGGACTCATGAATCTATTCAGAAAGTGCACTAGAATTTGAAAAAGATTTATTATTTGGTGGATAGAGTAATCAAGAATTCGAATTTCCTTCCCAGAGAAGCTATTATTGCTAAATCAAAACCAATTTCAAAAAGAACTTAACTGTTTACAAGCACTTCCATGTTAGTTTCTTTCTTGTCAGTTTTTCTTTTTTCTTTCTTTCTGTGATGCTATCATATCATAAATTGCTCCGAGATAGATAATTTTTTAAATCACTAATTTTTAAATAATACATTTACAAAATTCATTAGAATTTTATTACGGACCTTCCTGAGTCGTCGTCAGATGCGGCCCAAACTCGAGTAAACAATGATGTTGAACAATTCCAAAAAATATTGAAAGTTATTATTTTTCTATAATATCCCTATATTTCAGAGGTTCGCCTTATTGCGATATTTAGGATAGGCTGTCGCAACCATCTCGAAAGACGTTCTCGTCTTTCGAGAACCCGGTGCCGACGAATCTGCTGCGCCTTTCTTTGTATCATCGAGTAGTAACCAAGAAGAAACTATGATTGACAATGGTAAAACCGGAATTTCCACGATGAATTGCAGCCAATCTAGTGTTGCCGATCATACACCCGACAATTGTAATGATCATCTCAACCAGATCATTCATCAGTTACTCAACATGTGTGATGATCTTATACTACCCGACAATGTTGTTGATGTTCAAGGTGTTGAGCATGATCAACATGACGACGCACCAGCGGCAGTACAAATGATAGTGACAACAAATACCACCAATCACTTAATTACGAATAAAAGTAGTAATATCGCATCAATTTTGAAGAGTTGCTCAAACATGGTTCGAAGAAATAACGAATTCATTACAACCGCCACCACCGCGGCCGCGAATACATCAACCGAATCGGAAGATAGTGGTCACAGCAACGCTCATGGATCGCATGAACATGATAGCGAAGAATATCAGCGATCACAAAGAAATAACTCTAAAAAGTACAGTAATAAGCCGGAGCTTACAAAATCCTTGCCGATCGGTGAGAATTTAGAATCTGATCATTCATTATACTTACTCTAATTTGTAATAATTATTTGTCATTTAATAACATTGTGTTGTTTAAAACAGTTTAATTATAAAAATTTTTACCCATCAAATGGGTACGGATACACGGCTAAACCTAAAATTCGAATTACAAAATTCGCATTACAAAATTCCCATTATATTATTAAATAATATAATTTGTAATCAGAAACGACCAACTTCAATGTCGAAAGTAAAGAACGGTATACTTTGGTAGATGTACGATTTCTACATTTATCATTACCATCTCCCTGTATTGAAACGGCAATCAGCAAATTACGCACACACATATCTGATATCTAGAGAAAATAGCCGAAATGATATTCTCGTTAATTATCAATTGTATCATAAAAATTATTACGAACAACAAATGTCGGTCACTATATAATTGGTCAAAAATCGTAAAAAAAACAGCAAACTAGAAAACTTGCTTATATAATAGCTGAACCATATTATGCAATGAACACAACAAATAATTTCTCACCTCAACTACAAAATGTAACATTCCATTTAACAAATAATTAGATTGCATATTAGCAAAATTATAAAATTATATAATTTATAAATTGATAAAACATAGAATTATTAATAATATTGATATGCAATCGATAAATTTAGAGAGCATTATAGGAAAAGCACCACTTGGTGGGGATATTTACTGGTTGCAAGAAGATCGGCATTCGAAAATATGCCATTTAGTTGCCGCTGTATTAGTTAATAACATCTCAGTTTTACATGAATTTCTTAAATACTAAATATTTGTTGCTACGTTTGCTACGAATAAAATCGAAAATAAAATTAAACGCAAAAAGAAGTGTTACTAAAAGTGTTAGTCAACAAAGTGAAAATCAGAAAAATTATAATTTTTGCAAAACAAAAAGTCAGCGATTACAGGGAAATATTAAATTGACAATATACCGGCACATGCTGTTTGTCTAAAATGAACTAAACACGGAACCGAAGCTGTTCACATTTTGCTACACCATACCAATGACATTAAAGTGTGCGTGTCTTTTGCTTTATAAAACTATTCAAATGAATCACGACCGTAAAGCAGTTTTTTCATTTCCGCTATATTTGAAAAGAGAAATATAGCAAGGACCATTTTCGAATAAAATTCAAATTAATGAAAAATTATTTAAAGTTATATTAATGAAAGCTTGCGACAGAATATATCAAAAATTCATAATATAAAAATATAAGTTCATCATCGATAAAAAATAATAATTACCAATAGACCACCAAATTTATTTCTTAATCTTAAATATCCATGTGGATAGATTGTTAAAACATGAACAAACACATGGATAATGACTTCACAGCAATTATTACACACTTTAAAATTAATAAAACCAAAAACGTCATAGAAGTCAGCAATGCCAATATGACATCGATGACATTAATTTGACATGATTTACAAATCACAAAACTTTTATGTTCTTCAAATTTGAAAATAGCAAGTATCAGGAGAAATTTAACTGAATTCTATCAGCATCGTGAAGTATAAATCACTTTGTTATGCTTTGGTTATTAATAAATAAAGCATAACGATTACGATTTCATATATCTGATAGTCATTTCTCATACATTAAAGATGGACCTCATTTTTCTCGTTTAATCCGTGGACATAACGCTCTCGAACATTAATTGTTTACAGCTGACATCACATCTTTCTACACTAACGTTCCGCTCTCTGATGCTATAAACATTGCAGCTGATATATTAGCTCTTAACCCACCTTGTGATATTCTTCTTAATCATGAAGATTGGCATACTCTCCTCACAATGTGTACCAGTCGTTGTAATTTTATTTTTGAATCTGTAATGTGGGATCAGATCGATGGATTGGCAATGGGCAACCCTCTTGCTCCTGTATTGTCCGAGTTATACATCAGGAATTGGGAAAATTCTTTTGTCAGTAGTATTGATGGAGTTGTCAGGTGGTTTCGTTATGTTGACGGTGTTTTTTGGTTACTCAGAATTGCCTTACACAGGATTTCCTTACCCATACGCTAAATTCTAAGAATTCTCGAATTCAATGGTGCGTTTCTTCTGAATCTAATGTGGGTATACCTTTTCTCGATGTCTTGGTTAAGCGGGTTAATTCTTCTATACTTCAGACATGTGTTTATCAAAAATTTGGTACAGGGCCAGATATTGTTTCTTGGACTTCAAACGTTCCAACTAATTGGCCGATTTCCGCTGCTACATCACATTACCTACGTTGCAGGATTATATGTTCTAACTATCACTTAATTTGTGAAAGAGAAAAGGCTATCACACATAATTTACAAAAAGGTGGTTTTCCGCTTTGGGCTATTAAGGAAGCTAAATTTAAATCTTTAGCGCGTAAAAATAAAGTGTTTGGTTCTAAGAAAAGAATACATCATATAGGAATACCTTTTGTTAGTAACAAGTGGAATTCAGTATTTTCAAAGTTTATTAACAATAACATAAAAATAGTTGTATTAACCAAGTGCACATTTTTAACAGAAAATTACCTAAACTTCACAACATTTTTAAGCGTAAATCAGATTTTAGCAAAGATGCCATTGTTTATAAAATACCTTGTAAAGAATGCAAACAGGTATATGTTGGTCAAACGGGTCAAGGTTTGGTTAAGCGTATTAAACAACATAATTATAATGTACGTAAAGGGACCAATTCTAGTGCTGTTGCTCAGCATTTTGTTAGTTTGAATCATTCCGTTGATTTTGAAAATGCATATATTTTATCATTTGAAAGTAACTTGTTATCTCGCATTATTCAAGAAGCGTATTTTATTAAAAAAAAGAACCTAATTTAATGCTTAATAATAAATCCGATTACAACCTTAAATTAAATTATAATTAATTATTCCAATATTACATTATTTTAATTTTTTCAATTCGTTTGTTTTTTAGCCGAGCCTGATATTAGCCATTCCGGAATCGAGTAACCATTGCTGGACTTTCTCGGGAAATTAAACATTCTCTCATGCGGGTGCAGTTGATTGAGGTGCAGAGTAGTGATCGAATAAAGTGCATTGCTGTATTCAAAACTAATTTCCAGCTAGCATCAGTGAATCCTCTGGATCGTAGAGCGAGCTGGATGGTCTTCCATACTACTCCGTTAACTCTCTCGCATTGACCGTTTCCAATGGGATGATATGGGGTAGAATGGGAAATAATGGTTCCGTTGCTCCAAATAAAGTCGCGTGGTTCAGTTGACATAAAGTAGCTTCCTCGGTCCGAGTGTACGGCGTCTAGTGTTCCGAAAAGAGAAAACAAATTTTGTAGGCAATTGATTACCGTCTGTGAGGAGGTATTCTCGCAGGGATAGACCAACAGATGGCGTGAATACTCATCAACAATTACTAGCATGAATTTATCACGATCAGTGGTAGGCTTTGGACCAACAAACTCCATTGATAGACATTCAAATAGTCTTCTGGCTGAGATTAGTTGAGATTGCTGAGGTCTGTGAAATCGAGGCTTGATTCTAGCGCAAGTGGAGCACCCCACACATACTTTTCGGACCTCGTTTATTGAGTATGGCAGGTTTCCTTGCTTGACGAAGTGGTTCAGGCGTGTGATCCTAGGATGACATAGTAAGATGTGTAGGTCTTTCAGCGAGGTTGATGTTGCAGCACATGTGAGACGAGACAGATCATCTGCGGCGAAGTTTTTCCGTCCGGGGCGATATTGTATATCATATGTATAGTTTGAGAGCTCAAATATCCAGCGTGTAAGCTTGTCGTTTTTAATGCGGATTTGGATTATGCTCCGAACAGAAAAGAGATAGCTTGTTGATCTGTAATTATTGTAAATTTTCTACCTATTAGAAAGTCCCTTCTTTTCTTAATCGATTCGACTATGGCTGCGGCCTCACATTATATGGCTAACTGTGATTGCTCGGCTTTGTTTAATGTTCGCGAGAAGAAGAGCTATTTCGGCCTTTAGTTGGTTCAGGCAGGTGTTCTGTGCTTCGGTCAAAGGAAGACTTTCAGCGTTTAAGAGTGGGCGGATTGCTTCTGAGTAGCGCGGTATCCACTGGCTATAGTACGAGAGCATCCCAATAAGGCGTTTTAGTGCCTTAAGTGACGTTGGAGGAGGGAACTCAAGAAGTGGCTGAAGTCTTTCAGGATCTGGTTGGATTTTGCCATCATGTATGAGATGACCTAGATATGTCAACTTTGATATCGAGTTAGAACACTTATCGTAATTCAGCATCATATTGTACTTATCAAGTACCTTTTGGAAGGCCTCTAGGTTAGCATCGTGTTCCGCCATATCTCCACCAGCCACTACAATATCGTCGATGTAAACAAAGGTTGCATTGGGATGGTTATCCTGGATGATGCTGGTCATGACTCGCTGAAAAGCGGCCACTAAGCGGCCACTAAAGTATTTGTACTTTGCTAGTTGCTTGATGAGATCATTGATTTTTGGCATTGGAAATGCATCAGGTTCGGTAAATCTGTTGATGATCCTCGAGTAGTCTACGACAAAAACTTGTGCGCGCCAGGGTTAATTCGACTTTTCGATTGTCTGATGATAACAATTTGCGTATTTCTTTGATATACTCTTGGTCTATTTCGACTAATAGTTTGATTTTGTAGAGATGGGATGTATGTCACTAGATAGGTTGCTGACGAGTTGTGGTGGGTCGACATTGAGATGACCGCAGAGATCTAGTGCGGTTTTTTGTCCGTCTGAGTATATGAATTACACTTTAGCATTCCTTTTCATGAATTCCTGACCAAGGATGAGAGGTGAGCATAGTTTAGGTAGCACCAGGAGTTTAGTCCTCTATAGAGTCTATGTCCAACATGAATGCTTAAATAACAATGGTCAATGGTTGTTGACGTTTGATCAGCAGATGCTAGATTGATGGTGTTTTTTGAGGGGTACATCCGAATATTGAGACGATTGAGCGTATCTGATGAGATAAAGTTGCTTATACGAGCGCGGATGTCTTGATATTACCTATTTTCAGTGTACCGAACTGTACCTGTGCATTGTTAGCGGATATGAGGTTGCTAGTGTATTCACACTTAGAGCTCAGCATTTGGTTTGCGATAATCTACACACGTGTGCAAAGTGACCACGCTTTCTACATTTGTAGCAACTGGCGTCTTTTGCCGGGCATTTGGATCGATGGTGATAGGACCTTCCACAAAATTGGCATTTCTCGGTGCTCTTTGGGTCTGAACGAGTTTGTTCGGAATCTGGGGGCAGCCGCACAGTCAGGAATCTCTTCGGAGGCGCTGTGGTTTGAGTTGTTGGTTAGAGCAGAGAATTCGTTTGTAGAGGAAGCCTGCACATACTTTTGTGCCTCGATTTGAGCCGTTTCCATTGTTCGAGCAATGTTAGTGGCCATTTCGAGGGTCAATGATTTCTGCTCCAGAAGCTTATGTCTGATCTGAGGATCCTTAATACCAGTTATAAAGGCTTATCTGATTGCTTCATCTGCGTGTACTTTAACCGATACTTCTTGAAAGTCAGTCCTTAGATAGGATGTTGAGCTGGCGAATATAGTCACTAATGATTTCGTCACGCCCTTCTTTTCTAGTGGATAGGCGATGTCGAGCATGGATGATATTCGGTGGCTTGAGGAATGTAGTTGTCAGAATAACTCTAGCTTCCTCACACGTATTGTACTCTGCAATGAGTTCATAGACATCCGTCGATATGTAGTTGATCAGTAGGTGCAGCTTGTAGGAGGGCGAGCGGCATTGGAGGCCGACATCTCGTCCATGCAGTTCTCGAACGACCGTAGCCAGTGCTTCCACTCGGCAGATGCCGTTTCAGGTTTGCCTTCAAACTTACTTGGGCGAAGCATTTAGTCCATTAAGAACAATTCAACGAATAGTGTTGTAATGACTTATTAATGAATCTGTTAACTATTGTAGATTTTAACGAATAAAACCCTCTGTGGTTCGTTGTCTCTATTTTACAACACTTTATTCGTTAAAATTGCAAGAATTTATAATAACCAAGACAATTTTGACTAATAAAGTGTTGTGAAATGGAGAGAACGAACCACAGAAGGTTTTATTCGTTAAAATCTACAATAGTTAAAAGATACATTAATAAGTCATTACAGTAATATAAGTCCTAAAACTTAAAATATTTATGCGTAGCACTTAAAAATGACTATTGCGATAAAAAATATGTAAAAAATAATTTATTTTATTTTTCGTTCCGTGGTTAAACATCAGATGCAATATAATAGCACTTTGAATATATCACTAAACAACGGTAATGTTATTTCTCATATACTGAGGAATTTCAAGCTCTACTGAATAATTAGCCTTGTCGGAAAGGTGTTACGTCACCGATCGAAAAAAACCAGCTCAAATATAAAAGTGGAGCACGGGTTCTGAAGACAACGACGGTACACATCCTTTTGATGAGTCGGGTATACCATTGCATGGTGGTAGCCAACGAAACAATACTATTATGTCAGGCTAAAACCCGACATGTTGTGAGTCAAGGTGTATGGAGTTGGAAGTAATGAAGGAATGATACCGTAGCTGACTTCTGATACAAAATCACCTTGTGTAATCTAGCAAAATTAATAAAAGAAATGAAAGAATCAATTAAAGGATCACCAGCACCGATTCTATGATCTCCAGATCAGATCAGTGTTAAATATAAAGAAAGAACGCTTTGAATACATCTTGGAAAATGTAATTTTAAAAATTCGTTACATTGAAGGTTTCATATAGTGAAGAATTTCTAGCTGTACCGGATAGTTAGCCTGGTCGTTAAGGCGAAGACCCACCGATCAAAGGAACCTAGGTTCAAATCTAAAAGTAGAGCAATGGTTCTAAAGACAACATCGAGAGAACACATCCTTTTGATGAGTCGGGTATACCATTGCATGGTGGTAGCCAACAACAAAATACTAATATGCCGCAATACTAATAAATTAATATTAAGTGAGTCCTGAATGAAGGATATCGTGGCTAATTTAAAATATAAAACACCTTGTGTGACGTTACAAAAAAGTTGAAAATGAAGAGTATCCACTTGAAAGATCATATTAAATTCAATTAGTATTGAATAACACTAATTTATCAGCATTAACTATAACGCCGTATCGCTGTGCGATCCATGGGCAAGCTTTATTAATATTTCTCAAATGTACTTCCATGCCATTCTTGTGATCGCCTGCGAACTTGAAGGTCGTCTTGTAATAATCATCCTTGTGATGAATCATTCTAAACTGTGGTAGATGATTCCTAAACACTCTTATAATCTGGACCCTATCGATGAAGCTACTGATGAAGCCGGTCTAGAGAATTGATTGATGATGGACTGTGATGGTTTTCAAAACTTAGTTATGTATTTTCCCCTTTATTTATATATATGCAATATTATAAATATGTTATCGTTCGGACGACATAATTAAAGTATGATATACAAATTTGTTGAAATTCATGATTTAAGGTTCTGTCGACATTATCGACACGATTTATTATTGTATATAATACGGTTTTTAATGAAACACATTAAAAAATATATAATAAAATCAATAATAATTGGTATTTTAATAGCACAGCTGACCTGTTTAATGCATATACGAGTTTAGGTATAAATCAGCTAAATTGAGGTGGCTTACTACTATAAAACAATGAAGAATTTACTAAAATATGAAATTTTACATTTTATCTTAAAGAATCTACACTTCTCTCTTATGAAAATGACGCTTAAAGTTAGCAACAGATGTAATGCATAACATTAAAAGAATATTCTGATAGATAACACTTGTAATTTAAATTATTATAGAGAAAGAGCAACGCTAACGTTTTCATGCATCGTTGCTAAAAAGATCTAAAAATAGATATTTTTCATATTTTCAAAGCATACTTTAAAAAATCTGCAGGACAACAAAATCTGTGAAGCATTAGCAGCTAAATTTTATGTTTAAGACTGCATTCAAAGTAAAACGATATTGCCGCAAAACAACTAGAAACACTAACCATAAAAATTACAATTTATTTTAACTGATCATAATTAGTTACTACTGTATCCTTCACTTTTATCTTTATGAAATAGTGATCGCCTGTCTACCGTGATGATTTGCCAAATTTAAAAGGCGATACTAAATATCAATTTAATTAAATAAAAAGGGAGAATTTATAGAAAATTTGTGATCATCTTGGGCTGCTAGGTGTAGGCTCATCCTATATAACGCTCAGGAGTTTATGTCAATAAGCTTTTATTCTTACTTGTGTAGTAACTTAAGCTGTCATATTGCTAGTTAAGTGCATATTGTAATTATAATTCCCATGGAACTTAAACGGTCTGGGTTACGCTTGGTTTCTATAATATGTATAAGAAGTATTGACATGTATCAGTCGAAAACTTAATAATTTTTACAATATTATGGAATGTAATACAAACTTTAAATAACCGCTTCAATTTTTACTAAAAACAATAGCTATTTAAGCATGTGTATAATATTTTAGATATTAGTTGTAAGTTTAAAGCGTTTTCTTAAAAATCCCTTTCATATTCGGATTCAAGCACTATACCAGTTTCATGTTATAAATAATTGCTAAAAGGATATTGATGAACATATGCACATCAAAAAAGCACAGTAAATAGCTGTCTTAGAATTAAAGTATTCGAAATAAACATAAATCTATGAATATTAAATGTAACATGAAGGAAGAAGAAAAAAAATATTAAAAAATTTATTAATAAAAAAGCTTATTATTTTTGTGTTTTGGTAATCATATCCACAGCAATTTTAATGTAGTTTTATTTGTACAATGTGAAACAAGTTATTCTGATTATTATTGTAGACTCACCTAAAAAGTAAAAAGCTAATGAGATTTATGATTAATAACTTGCTGTAACAAATCAGGTAAGTTATAATTGAGTCTACGAATTTTGTACTATATATAAATTTAAAAATAATACGTATTTTGATTTTAAAATTTTCTATAATTTAGATTTATATAAGGTCAAGGATATTTTAAAAATTCTATTTTTATGGATTAATCAATAAATAATATACGATGTATCAGAATTAAGATGAAAGGTCACCTGGAAGAATTCTATAAACATTATTTCCAATAAACATGTATAATTTAAAACTTTTGTACGCCTGTGATTGATTGATATATGCAACAAATGCAATTGCGTAATATGGTGATAAAGTAGGAATGTCGTTAGACACCATTATAGAACTTATTCTATAATCATAATGACAGTTGGATTTTACGAGCAGCAAGCTTTTAACGGTATTATCTCCACTGGTAGAGACTGACTGGGTCGGTGGCAAAAAGAAGCAAAGAAAGTTAAAAGTCAACGAACTATGTCAGTTAACTATCCGTCTCTCTGACGGATAATCAACGAAAGCAAAACATTAATTTTGATTTTAACATTATACTTTCCGAGCATAAGTAGTCTTTTGCTTTTAAAATTGCGTTTTTTTGCTCGAATGTCCTATCTGATGATTGCAACGAAACAATCATTGCAACTAACTCAGCAGTAGATGAACAAATTCAGTCTGGATTATGGCTTAGTGATTTTTCGACATGATGGTATTTTATGAATAGTTAAACACCTTTATGCATTATCTCAGCTAAATACGAATTAATAAAATCACTTAACTTGATATATTTATATATTTAACGGAATCAGCGTCCATTCAATCGGCCTGGATTTAGTTTGTCATCATAACAGTGGATGAGATAGGACATTACCAAGCCGATATAGCTTAATGCCATCACATTCGATGACTTATGGATACTTAAACAACATAATCGTTCTTCAACTTATTAACATTGTCATTTAAATAATAGATAGAATGGCAATTTTTTACGAATATGTGATGATAAGAATATTGCTGGCTACAATAAACTTTAAATGATACAGCTGCCTTTTACAATAGAATAATGCAATTGTAACAAAAAGCAAATATTTTGCTATAAATAGATTATCAAAGGCGAATATATTTCAGTTCCCAGAAATATGTACTATAACAGTTATTGGAAAAACATTTAACAGATTTCTTAACATTTATAGTTTCCAGTTTACAAACAACTACTTTGAGAAAAAGTTTGTCACTTATCAAACGCATTCCATCACAGCTGTCTAACAATTTGTGTTAATAGTGTTGCTGTTTGTTCTTTTCATTTTATGCAATTTTATTATTATTTTTAAAGGTATATTTATTCTTTTATTAACTTTAAATACTATTTATTTTCATATTTTTATTATTTTTTCATTATAAAGTTTCCACCAAAAATAATAAAATAAATATGATCGCGCACAAGCAATAATATCCAATGAAAATAACATTAACATAATTTATAATTTTCAATACAAAATAGGCTCCTGCCATGAAGAGAAAGATGGTTTTGTGAAAAATAACCTAAGAATACAAATGACAAGATCATATTACTAACGAATATAAAAAATACTGTCAGGGATAATTAAGGTGTTTATTTTGAAAAACACATTTTGAACGGCTTTGCCGAACTGACATTTGAAAATCTCAAAATTATTATTAGAATACAGCTGGGTCGAAATTACGATTTTGATATATTTCAAATAAGATTAGATAACTAGGTTTTAGTATTCTATACGATATATAAATAAAAATAAAGATGAATAATAAATAACAAATAATTATATAAGATTTTATACAATTAGGATTCATATGAAGTTAAAATTTATAATTAAAATTTAAAATAAAAGTCAATTGTTATGAATTGACTAATAAATAACAGACTATGTATCAGAATAAGGATTAGAAGTCATCAGGAGGAACTGCTATGTTATCAGGTTTGATCTGATAACATATCAGGTTCCAAATTCCTTGATACAACATATCAGCTAGAACAAATACATGCTAATGACGTATTTCTTCTGATAAAATTTGATTATCTGGTGTATTCTAATATAAAGCATATTGTTTTATCCATTAAAACAATATGCTTTATATTAGAATCGGTGTGTGGTGGATTCGAATTGCGAATATTAGTTACCGCCCACACCAAATATAGAACACATTAATTGTGTAATTTGGTATATAAGCCAAATATAAACCAGCATTTCGGCGACAAGGAATCAGCAGAAGCAGTAAAAGGACCGAAACACGAAATGTAGGCGTGGGCTCACTGCTGATGAGGTCCACCCACGCTGATTGTAGTGTACAGTGATGCTGATAGGATTCAAACAACCACACGAGGATAATATCAAACCGACCAGTTAAGAATAACGGCTCGTGTATGCAATATTCACAATATGCTTATATGTTTAAATTTGTTAAAACATTTCCTTTGTTAATGCCATTTCCGTATATATACATTTTATATTTTAAGGAAAATTTACATTTAGCGAAGATCGATTTTTAATTGAAAATATATCTACCTATGCTTGGTGTCTACCAAGCATTTGGTAGACACCAAATGCTTATCTACCAAATGCTTAAAAATTTTTGGGCTTGGATTATTGTTCACGCCTTCGTAATCTTTAAAGTCATATGTTATCGATATCCGGATATATTCATATTTATGATAAAAGTAAGTTTATTATCAGATTTATCAAAAATTTTAAGAAAATTGAAACACTATTTTTTATCAAATCGATTGTAAAAATTAAATTTTATTGATTTTTTAGGTTTAGAGCACGGAAGAATACCTGTGTGTGAATTACCATTTCCTCATTTCCCCATTATTTTGGAAGCAAAATGAACGATAATGATAAATATAGAAAGAGGTGAAGATAAGAAATAATGTGTGTAAAGGTAAATAAATTCTACAAAACATTTATATTAACAATAATCATTACAGCAAAACGCATGAATTCTTCCGTGCTCTAATCCTAAACAAATCACTAAAATTGTGTTTTGACAATCGATTTGATATCTAGAGAAAAATGAGTGTTCTCTATTCTAAAATGTGATTTGCATTTAATGGAACATTAAATTTTTTTACATAATCTAAATGTTTTTAAAAATCAACTAATAAAATTATATTTTGACACTGAAAATTGAATCCATTCAAATAGGAAGAGCGAATTCGCGTACAAGCATACAAAATAAGTTTCACCAACAGCATAACCGTGGTGTCTCTTAAAAATGCGGTATAATGTTCAGTTATCTGTTGATAGCTCAGAGTATAACAACTTTTCTTATAAGTCAAAAAGTGGTAGTTAAGATTTGTAACAACGATGTTTGAGGAACTCTACTAGCGAAGTCTTTCAGGCACACAACCAGTAAAGCGACTTGCTTGTAACCGACTTTGAAAAATAAAGATTAGGTTTCTCAGCTGCGTGATCGACTCTGGGAATCCGAATGTGATTTGTACTCTGTTATCGTGAATCGAGCACAGAGTAGTATTGTACGTGATGTTCCTTCACGACCTGACACTTTGATTATAGTATGAAATTTTACTTTTTGTGTCTAAGTTTTCAAATCGAAATAGGCGAATATTTATAACACAAGTAGATTAATTTTCTTTTATAAAACTATTCGTGAAATATTAATACATGTAATATCTGATATGGGTATGTCGATCCCCAAATTACAACAAAGAAATATCAATCATTTTTACTTTTATTGTGTCCGAAGCGTACAAAAACTAGTTAACGTGACGTGCAGGTATTAAGATCATTGTTGATAGAATTCAATTGCAAATGATGCCTTTCAAAGACTGTTATTACTGCTAGAATACTTTCAAAATAGTTACAGAAAACCAGCAGCTCCATATAATTGTGGTAGTAAATACAATTCCTCCAAAATTACGCCAAAGGCGATACTGCACGCTGTCAACAACAAAAAAAACATTTTTCCATCTTCAAAGATTTCAAATAGAAACAATTATACGAATTTAGAAAAGCAATCACCACCCAATCATGGGTTAGCTGAAGTAAATAAAGATAACTCCGATGTTTGCAGGTGAGATATTTTTAGGTTAAACAAAAATTTAAACAAACCGAGAGAAGTTAACGTAAAATTTATTGTTGCAAATTTTGGATCACTATTGCAATCATCATCAGGAACATGTTCCTGATGATGACCGCAGTAGTGGTCGAAAATTTTAAGCAACAAATTTTACGTTGACTTATCTCGATTTGTTCAATTTATAAAAACAATGGAGTATGCTTACACAATAAACAATAATTTGGAAGGTAAAGAGCATAATTAAGATAAAGCTTTGTTGTAGTAAGATTAAAATGAACTTTGTAGGATCTATATAATATCATTTCATTTTGCTGAATGGAAATTTATTAAAATGAGGGAAATAGACTTTACTTAACAGAGTAAAATTTAGTTGTCGTTTTCAACAAGTTATGTTGTGAAAATTTTTAATTAAAAAATTTTAATGTTCACTCTTTTTACATAAAAGATGCATTGAAAAGGATTGAGTTTAATCAATTGCTGTTTTTGTTTTCAAAATAAACGATGCATATATAATTACGATATTAATGCAAATACTAATAATTTAAAAGGTATAAGCTAACCATGGAGCCGCTGCGACAAAGCAAAAACTTAAGAGATTAGCACTCGAAACCCTTTCCTCCATTTTGACTAATCAACCACTCCCTACCTTCACGAGTGGAGTAATATACCTGGGGTTCACCGTTACGGTGAACTGGTCAGCTAAAGCTGACCTGGATAGACTTAAACGTATCCTGAAGAGAGCTAGATGGGCCCTGAAACGGGCCCAACATCTGTCATTGAAAGAGTAAACCCAAGTGCGCATATGGGGTACTTGGGCTATCTCGGGATTAGTCTTATTTTCGAGAGGACGTCCCCCAGAACAAAAAATAAGCTTTCATAAGCTCCTCGTCTCGCGTTTACCCAGCATCGTCCACACCAACTGGACTCTTCGGGAGGTGGGGTGAAAGACTCCGGGTGGTTTAAGCGCAAGGCGGCGTGTTGGACTGGTTGGGGAGGGGCTCAGTTCTCGCTGGACCTGAGGTCATGAAGATTTGAAAATTGGAAGAAAACTCCATTTCAGACTAGTTCAACTAACTTTTTCATAACCTTTTGATGCATGTCTCTCTTTTAGTTGTTGTATTACACTAACAATTGTTTTATTTAAGAAAATCTTATTATTATTGTTTAAATCTGCATATTTGTGAGATAGGTTGACTTGATCAATCTCAATAAACTTCATTTGAAGAGACACAGTAATGCTAAGATATGAAGTAAAGGAGGTCACGATTTGTTACAGAATAAACAAATACAATAGTTATATCATCATTCATGGCAGGGATTGCTTGTCCGGCAAAATCTACCATGAAATCTATGCAACGATAATCCCCATAAAGTTTTTTTTGGGTATTCATAAAATCGCCAGTTGTGTTATATAAATGCCAGGGAAATGAATATTACTAGTTCCAATATTTTTTCTTTTATTCAAATAAAAAATAAAATAATAAATTATTAAATATTTTAAATATATATTTTTTTAATAATTTAATATTGTCATAATATCATACAACAAAAGACATAATATCATACAACAAAAGACATAATATCATACAACAAAAGACATAATATCATACAACAAAAGACATAATATCATACAACAAAAGACATAATATCATACAACAAATCTCACCCTCGTCGCCACAGTGCATCTAATTCATACACTGTCGGTAAAACTCTATTGATTGTTCACTAACAATATGTTGCGGTAACTCTTTGATTTATTTCTATATATGTTACACTCAGTTTGCATGTGGACAGTTTTTTTGGTAGCGAACAACAAGTAAAAACTTTAAATCTTTATTTGCATTGTGATGAACGTAAATGCAACAAATGGCGACGAGGATGTTAAGAACGAGCAACAAGAAAGATTATTACCTCATGACATGCTGCAATTGGTATTAGAACAACAGCGAACGCTAAGTCAGGTTGTTGCTAATCTTCAAACGAATAATAGCCAGGATGTTCACCGCAGTATTCCGTTGTTTCAGCCATTTGATTCAAATAATGATTCGTTGCAAGATTATTCAATACAGTTGCAGAATTATCTTAAGATGTTTGGGGTGACATCGAGCGAGCGTCAGAAACAATTTCTGCTGTCGTGTTGCGGTCGATGTATTTTTCGAGTAATTATTCAGTTATTACCAACATACGAGCAAGAAGAAATTACATTTGATGCAATCATGAAGTGTTTGGATAGACATTTTCAAAAACCTTGTCATGTTGTTGCTGCTCGGTTTGCATTTTCTCAATGCAGACACAAATCGAACCAGTCTCATAAAGATTGGATGGCAGAGGCGAGAGGTTTGGCAAGCCGGTGTGCTTTTTACGACGCCTCAATTGTAAATACTCATCAAACAATCGACGATAGACTTCGAGATTTTGTCGCATTTACACCGGTTGAAGAAAATAGAACAGCTGCACTTCGGTTAGAAAATCCTTCACTCGATGAAGTAATTCGAATTGCGACAAATTGGGAAATAACCCAACGTACCAAAAACATGTTAACGACAAATGCAAATCAAACGCCTGACGAAGAAATTGGCAATTTCAACAAAGTAAAGGTTATTCGTAAAAGGGATACACCGTATCAATCGAATGTAGATAAGAATATGAGGCCACGGTGTCCTCGTTGTAATGACTACAATCATAGCTACGAACAACAATGCTGGGCAACAAACGTCAAATGCTACGACTGTAGGAAAATGGGGCATATTCTACGATGCTGCAAACATCGCAGAGGTGCTGTCAACCAAGTGGTATCATACGGTAGCGAACGTTCTGAGGAAGAAGAATTAGCCAATTTACAAATTTGCAATGTTAGCCAGAATGGTCGCGATTTTCTACCAGTCATAAAAGTAACCTTAAATGAAATTCCAGCAGTGATGGAGTATGATACTGGTACCATGGTCACGACTATATCAAGTGAATTCTTGTCGGCAATTGGTGCGCCACAATTAAGTGAAGGCCGATGGCTTCGCAGTTATGGCGGTTCGAAATTAAAAAGCTCGGGTCGATGTCTGCTCAGGGCGAATTTAAATGGGGTCGAAAAGTGTTTGCATGCAGAGGTGATTTCCGGATCAGAGAAAAACTTATTTGGTCAGCCTTGGATTGAAGCGTTCGAAATACCTTGGCCACCACAAGTACAGATCAATCGTAATATTTCTGTAAATCAATTAGAATCGTCTGAAAGATTAAGTCAGATATTAAATCAGATGAAAGAGGTATTTAGTAACGATCTTGGAAGTGTAAAGGGTTATGTAGTACAATTAAAACTTAGTCCGAATGCAATTCCAAAATGTGTACCTGCTCGTCGAGTACCACTGCCTCTTAAAGACAAGTTAAAGAACGAGATTTTGAGATTAGTCGATAATAAAACAATTGAGCCTGTAGATTTGGGACGTGAATTTATTGAATGGGCGAGTCATATAGTTTTAGTTCCAAAAAGACAATTCATTGAGAATGTGTGTGAATTTTAAGTCGACAGTAAATCCATTCTTAAGATGTGATACTTATGAGTTGCGACATTTGAGGAATTGTTGAGTAAAATATTTGGTGGTACTTCCTATACAATACTCGATTTAAAGGATGGATACGCACAAATGCACGTTGACAAGGATTCCAGGAAATATCTTAACATTTCAACTCCGTTTGGCTTTTATCGTTATCGCCGTCTTCCATTAGGCTTGTCTGTAGCACCCCTTGTATTTCAGAGGTATATGCACAATTTACTAGGTAGCATTCCCGGCGTAGCGGTTTATGTCGATGACATTATAATATCAGCAGGGACGGATAATGAACATCTTAATCGGTGGAAATGGGAAGCGGAACATCAGAAGCAGTTTGATTATGTCAAGCAATGTATGCTTCGTCCGGAGGTATTAGTTCCGTATGATGGCAAGTGTAAGTTAAAATTGTACTGTGATGCACGCGAGAATGGACTGGGCGCTGTTCTCTTACAGGCTACAAATGATAATCGCTTTATGCCGATAGCATATGCATCAGGAAAGTTTCAAGTTGCAAAGAAAAATTACTCACAAATTGATCGTGAAGCATTGACCTTGATATTTGGTATTTCCAAATTTCGTTATTATTTACTCGGACGAACGTTTGTCTTACTGAGTGATCACAAGCCACTAAAGTATATTTTTGGTCATCATCGTAACTTACCTAAAGTCACTAATCAACGTCTGGTAAGATGGGCATTGCTATCGGGTGAGTATGATTATGAACTAGAATTTGTTTCTGGAAAAGAAAATGTAATGGCTGATGTATAATCGCGATTTCCATCCAATACTGAAGTCGAAACAAGTAGAATTTCATCACCCTATATAAATTTAATAG
>WNNJ02003056.1:0-36031 GCA_012934845.2 Pomphorhynchus laevis
GAAAAGAATTTACTGCATTGCATTGACTTCGCAAGCTACTTAATGCAATTAGCATGTAGTGAATTCTTTCTGCTTTAATCTAGATTTATAACTGTATTATGCACTGATGGTTAAGTTTGCAGTAGGATATGTGTAATAGACAGTCCTGGTTGAATCAAATCTTTAATTTATTTATTGGTCCTCCGAGGATCCCAGGCGGCGGTGCTGTTTCCTTTGTAATATATTATATTGGTCATTTAGTGATCCCGCTGATGTCTATTACACTGAAAAGAATTTACTGCATTGCATTGACTTCGAAAGCGCAAGCTACGTCATGCAATTAGCATATAGTGAATTCTTTCTGCTTTAATCTATATATAGTATGTTTTTCATGTATTCACTGTATTACTGCAACTGATGAGGCTTCTCAAAGCCGAAACGGCACGCCGTCTTGCAGTGTAGAAGCATGAAATCCTCTATATATAGAGAAAAGCAGATAGGTGTAATAAACAGTCCTGGTTTAATCAAATCTTTAATTTATTTATTGGTCTCCCGAGGATCCCAGGCGGCGGTGCTGTTTCCTTTGTAATATATTATATCGTTCATTTAGTGATCCCGCTGATGTCTATTACACTGAACAGAATTTACTGCATTGCATTGACTTCGAAAGTGCAAGCTACGCCATGCAATTAGCATATAGTGAATTCTTTCTGCTTTAATCTATATATAGTATGTTTTTCATGTATTCACTGTATTGCTGCAACTGATTAGGCTTCTCAAAGCCGAAACGGTACGCCGTCTTGCAGTGTAGAAGCATGAAATTCTTTCTATATAGAGAAAAGCATATAGGTGTAATAAACAGTCCTGGTTTAATCAAATCTTTAATTTATTTATTGGTCCTCCGAGGATCCCAGGCGGCGGTGCTGTTTCCTTTGTAATATATTATATTGGTCATTTAGTGATCCCGCTGATGTCTATTACACTGAAAAGAATTTACTGCATTGCATTGACTTCGAAAGCGCAAGCTACGTCATGCAATTAGCATATAGTGAATTTTTTCTGCTTTAATCTATATATAGTATGTTTTTCATGTATTCACTGTATTACTGCAACTGATGAGGTTTCTCAAAGCCGAAACGGTACACCGTCCTGCAGCGTAGAAGCATTAAATTCTCTATATATAGAAAAAGCAGATAGGTGTAATAGACAGTCCTGGTTTAATCAAATCTTTAATTTATTTATTGGTCCTCCGAGGATCCCAGTCGGCGGTGCTGTTTCCTTTGTAATATATTATATTGGTCATTTAGTGATCCCGCTGATGTCTATTACGCTGAAAAGAATTTACTGCATTACATTGACTTCGAAAGCGCAAGCTACGTCATGCAATTAGCATATAGTGAATTCTTTCTGCTTTAATCTATATATAGTATGTTTTTCATGTATTCACTGTATTGCCGCAACTTATGAGGCTTCTCAAAGCCGAAACGGTACGCCGTCTTGCAGTGTAGAAGCATGAAATTCTCTATATATAGAGATAAGTAGATAGGTTTAATAATTCTATATATATTTAATGAAGTGTAGAAAACAGGCAAAGACACTTATAATTTATTTAAACGTTTCGTCCTTTATAGGGACTTCGTCAGTATATTGTAATTTGCTAGAACAGTTTTCTTTGAAAATTTATAACTGTTTTAGCAAATTACAATATACTGACGAAGTCCCTATAAAGGACTTCGTAATATATATAGTCCCTATAAAGGACTATATATATATACTTCGTCAGTATATTGTAATTTGCTAGAACAGTTTTCTTTGAAAATTTATAACTGTTTTAGCAAATTACAATATACTGACGAAGTCCCTATAAAGGACTTCGTAATATATATATATATATATATATATATATATATATATATATATATATATATATATATATATATATATATATATATATATATATATTAGGAAAGACTTGACACCGACGACCAGGATACTTATTGTATTCGTTCATATATTAATATTAAAGAATTAACTGGTGTTAAAGTACGAGCAATATTATTACGTTTCGGCTAAAGCTTTCGTCAGATTATCTAAAACAAAAAATATAGTCACAATATGCAATAAATGTCTAGAAAATAAAAATAAAAATAAAAATCAAAGTTCTAGATGTGAGTTTAGACCAGGTTGCATGTCTAACATTAATTGAGCAATCCAAATATTTTCTTTGTTCTTTCGCTCATAATCTTTTTTAACATCTTTCTCAATAATGTTATATTTATAGTCACATTCACCGTTGTGTTTTTCGACAGTATGTTTTACAGCGCCGTCGTTTTCCGTTCGTTTAAATTTTATGACTTTAGCACTAGAGAAGCCATACATTTATTGGCGGTATATCGATGATGTATTTATTATATGGACTGGCTCGGACGAAGGTCTAAATACATTTATAAGTAAACTTAATAAAGGACATCTGACTTTAACATCTACTTCACGAGCAGACTATGTAAACTTTTTAGATGTAAAATTAGTCCGCGATGATAACAATGGTTGGCAAACAACCGTATATCGCAAAAAAGAAAATCCGCCCCTCTATTTGCACGCCAAAAGTGCTCACTCTATGTCTACGAAACGAGGCATAATTAGAAATGAGGCACTGCGAATCATTAAAATTTGTAGCACTATTTACGAAAGGGAAAGAAACCTCAGTGAACTAACTATGTCCCTTCTTTCGAGAGGGTATCGCCACCGTGAGATATACAGAGAGATTTCAAAAGTTAAAAATTTAAGGCGTATCGATGTTTTACAAAAGAAAATTACGAAAGAACCACGAATAATAACTTTCTTGCAATACCACCCAGCATTACAATCATTTGAACGAAACATCGTAAAATCATTTAAAGATACATGCAAAGCTAACTCTGTTAAGGGCACAGCGCCACAGGTATTTTACTCTGCCAAACACAAGCTCAAAACATTCTTGAAACACAACAAGAAATTTAATAACGTGAATTGCAGCACCAAACCATGCAAACGACCAAGATGCAAAACATGTGCGCTTATTAATGAAAATAAGTCATTCAAGAGTGCGGTTACAAACATTAAGTATAATGTCCAGTGTGATGCCAGTTGTGTAACAACACATAATATATACCTGGCAAACTGTAGTATGTGCAACGCCCAATATGTGGGAGAAACTAAAAGAAAATTAAGCGAGAGAGTCACAAACCGAAGGAACGACATAAAATTTAAACGAACGGAAAACGACGGCGCTGTAAAACATACTGTCGAAAAACACAACGGTGAATGTGACTATAAATATAACATTATTGAGAAAGATGTTAAAAAAGATTATGAGCGAAAGAACAAAGAAAATATTTGGATTGCTCAATTAATGTTAGACATGCAACCTGGTCTAAACTCACATCTAGAACTTTGATTTTTATTTTTATTTTCTAGACATTTATTGCATATTGTGACTATATTTTTTGTTTTAGATTATCTGACGAAGGCTTTAGCCGAAACGTAATAATATTGCTCGTACTTTAACACCAGTTAATTCTTTAATATATATATATATATATATATATATATATATATATATATATATATATATATATATATATATATATATATATATATATATATATATATATATATATATATATATATATATATATATATATATTTTTAAACACGGATGTGCTGAGTAGACAACGGTCCAGGATTTCTTACGAAATGTGGCATTTTTAGAAAATGGTGTTGCTTGTTAGACTTGACTTTGATTTACGACTTTCAGTCACAGTTTTGTTCCGTAATGCATAAAAGAAAGAAACTTATTGTTTCTTTATCAAAAACCAAAAAAACTCCCAATCAGTTATTTTTCAAATCTTTATAGTCGCGCACCACAAACGGGTGCAATGCTTGAAACGTTGTGACATTAAAGCATCAGTACCACCAAAACAATGTACGACGTTTCTCGCTGCACAATGATGGCGGATCACCAGACATGTCACTTCTAAACGACCACTTCAGCATATAATTGGTGGAGCGCCCGGCAACACGCTGTGCGGACCATCCTTAAACACTAGGCATAGGTTGTTGCTGAATTGCCGTTGCACTAGTTGGATCCTTAATGTATACGGGCATGTATAATAGTAGTGCACAGATGTGCTGAGTAAACAACGGTCCAGGATTTCTTACGAAATACGGCATTTATACTAAATGGTGTTGCTTGGTGAACTGGACTTTGATTCACGACTTTTAGTCTTTACGTCACATATAGAAAGCCACTCCAGAATCGAATTGATGGAGTACTTGGCTACACATATCAGTAGAATGAAGTAATTACTTGTTGTTTTGGTTATCAGCATTTACAATCTGCCTGAAAGACGTGACTCAAAGTCCAGCATAAAAGCATCACAATTTTCTATAAGAGCCGTATTTTGTAAGAAATCCAGGATCGTTGTTTACTCATGACATATGTTTACTACTGTTATTGAAACAAATTCAATTTTGAAATTTTATTTTATTTTCTTTAACCAAGAAGAAAAACGTTTATGGGTACAATCAAAAAAGTTTTGGTTTTACTAGTGACGTGCAATTTACTTGTAATGATACTTCATTCAGAAAATTCTTGGATTTAAAATGTAGAACTTTAGAATTAAATCTTATTTTTTTTTATCAAAAACGTAATTTGTTTTTTAATTAATCAGAAAATTATTTTTACATTCTTGTAAATGTTTTATTCGATACATTTGTAATACATTTCAAAATTAACATAAAAAATCCATAATTAATTTATTTATATAAATTTTATTATTTTAAAATCCATATTATGAAAATAATAAGTTTTTCTGAATATTCTTATTTAATCAGATTTTATTACCAAACTACGATTGATATTATTTATTGCTTAAATGCTACAATAAAATTGCTAAATGCAAAATTGTTTTTAAACTGCTGGCATTCTAGCAACATTGTTGCTATTTGTTGTGACGTTTTGCAACATTGTTGCTAAATATAAAATAAAATGACTTTGTTGGTAAACAAAATAATTTAATACAAAAATTAATTTAATTATATCGCGTTTTTCAATGTTAAACTATAGCATTATAGTTTAAAATGTTTCTTAAAATAGTGATTAAACCGGGTATGTCACTTTATATATTGTCAGAGGGTTATGTTGTAATCCGTAACTATATGAAATGTATCCGTTATATCAGAGTTATTATATGAACCGCTAGCTTTATTATTATATTACTTTTATCAATTTTTAATAAAAAATAAATAACTTTTGAATGTTATTACTAATCATTTAAAAGATGACTCATTGTTGAGTCATTTTTCAAACGAGACTTCGAAATAAGTTTTACTACTAAACTGCTATACTTTAGTCATATTTGAAACGGTAACAATTTTTAGCCTGGATTCGTACTGATGAAGCGGGATCTCCTCGTCGATGTGCCGGTCAAGGAGATCTGCTGGCCGGAGCCGCAGCATGCTTTGCCGGTTGGACGTCACAGTCAAATCAGTAAGCTAGCAAATACTGATTAAAATTTAAAAATTAAAACTTTACATATAATGTTAGAATTATAAATAATATTATCTATTATAATTATATAGTATTATAATGTTTTTGTATAATATTGATATAGTATTAATAATATAAAATAATATTACATTTATTTTAAGTTTATATACCTGTTCAGTCTTGATTATCATTGAAATTTTGATAAACATTTAATTCTGCACACTACTTTAATCCTTTCTATAAGCCAACAACGCTACATTTCAGTATTGGTGGACCTCATCAGCTACTGATCCAATACCCACGTTTCACGTTTTGGTACTTTTAATGTTGGCTGACGATCACTCGACTCGTCTGCTTTTATTGGCAATTAGATTTAATGAAAGACTTTCGTCTTACATTTTGCAAATTTAATTAAAATCATTTCTGATTTTAAATTAAATCTGCGTTGGTAGGAAAAGGATATACCTTCAATTTGAAAACCTACCTATTGTAATTACTTGCTATTATTAAACTAGTCATCTATAGTTTGTTTTTTAATTTAAAGTTGATATACCTGTGCAGTCATTGTTACCATACATTTCAAAATTAGGATGAATATTTTTTAATCTTCACGCTACTTTAATCCTTTCTATACGCCAACAGCAGTACGCTACATTTCAATATTGGTGGACCTCATCAGCTACTGATTAAATACAGTAAATAAATGTATTTATTACATTTATTTATTTATTAGTGTTAATAATATAAAATAATATTACATTTATTTTAAGTTTATATACCTGTTCAGTCGTGATTATCATTAAAATTTTGACGCTACTTTAATATTATTTATAAGCCAACAGCAGTACGCTACATTTCAGTATTGGTACACCTCACCAGCTACTGATCCAATACCTATATTTCAAGTTTCGGTCTTTTTAATGTTGGCTGACGATCACTCGACTCGTCTGTTGTTATTGGCAATTAGATTTAATGAAAGACTTCCGTCTTACATTTTGCAAATTTAATTGAAATCATTTCTGATTTGAAACAGCGTTGGTCTATAGAAGAGGTTAATGTAGCGCCAAGAATAAAATAGTCATCAAAATTTCAACGGTTACAATGACTGCATAGGTATATAAACTTAAAATTTGGAAACAAACTATAGATGACTAGTTGGACAATGGTAATCATTAGGAGAAATAGGTAGGTTTCCAAAGTGAAAGTAGCACATTCCCCTACCAACGCTGATTTAATTTGAAATATAATATATACAATAATATATTTGAAATATTTTAATATATATGATATCGTTTTTATGTATTAATAAAATGTAGGGTGTAAAAAACTACATTTAGTAATTTATCTTATCGATGATTAATCTTATCGATGATTAATCTTATCGATAATTAATCTTATCAATGATTAGTCTTATTTTGATAAATTTTAGATAAAGTAAACATGTACTCAATATTCTAACATTCAATCATATGAATTCAATCATTCGTGACTGTTAAACGAAAACAATTTCAAAGATATTTATTAAACTAAAAAGACATTGTGTAATTATTTAAATTCAAGTTCAGACAAATTTAGTGTTTAAAATAACTTATAACTTTAATTTCGATTGTCTTAATCAATTAATAAAAATTTAGAAACGATTATCGTTTGTAAAGCAAGTTTTAAAATGGATAAATCTTAAACAGTATTTAACAACATTCTGATTCCATTAACTAAATCGGTGCTTAAACTGACGAAATTTTATTTATTATCAACATCTTTGAATTTTTAGAATCAAAATGATGAGTTCAGCAATGACAGCAAGTCGACTGATTCGAAGGGCAGCACAAATTACTTTCTCCCAACGAAGAAGATCGATGATTACATCAGATATTATTGATAACATCGGAATAGCATTTGAGCAACTTAGTGAATATACACCTTCCTCAAATTGAGCACATAACAAAATTAATTTCAAGCAAAGTGAATGTCTCCACATTTAAATTTATAGCAATATCTAATTTTATGTTTTTACAACTTTTTAAATTTTTCAATCATAAAATTAAAGATTCAATTATAGATTCACTTTATTTTCAACTAGCAATTTTGCTCAATTAATTGAACAATTAAGCCAAGAATGTGTGAAATATTATCCTCATCTCGTAAGATAAAAATAATTACCTATTTTCAATTATAACTATTTTCAAATAAAATACTCTCGTCTTAATAAAAAATCTTATATTTGATATGTAAACATTAGATTTTACATTATTTGATCAAGCAGTGAGTACTTAAGACACGACAATGTAAATGAGATGATTTTTCTTTTCTAACTTAAATTGCAAAATCATGCTATCGTAAAAATTAAAAACAAACACATGCTCTGTCAATTAAAATAATTTAGGAATTAACATCGTCCTTGCTTTGTCGTAATCAGTGAAATTGTTGCTATATTAAAATTGTAAGGGCACGCTCAGATGTTTCGGTTTCGTTTTGGGGTTGGTGTTGACAAATCCAAATCACTGTCGCTAGTTTCGTCTAAGCTTTTGCTAGGTTCGATTCGCCTTGATATAAAATTTGGTACTGTATAATTACTTATCAACTGAAATCTACGTCTTGTTATCATATAATTGGGATTTGTATCACTCTTTTTGTTAGCCATTGCCATTATAAGATAGTCAAAGAGTTTTGGTACTTTGATCCAAGCTGAATAGAGACGAGACGATCTTTTCAAAGATGCACATTCAGAAACAATACCGCCATGGTAAAACAATTGACCGTTCTAAATAAAGGAATGTACATAGTAGTTAACAATGAATGAGTGGAAAACATTAGATAATCAGCAAATGCGCGCTAAATGGCAACTTATGAACACCTATGAACCCTGTTATTTTTGTAATTACCATATTATGTCAACATGCACTCAAAACGGTTTTGAGAATATTTCAATAATCTGAATTTAAAGTCAATTTTAATATTTGTGGATATATTAATACTTTATCAATGGTTGATAGTTCGATAAGAAATGTGTAAGGACGATGATGTATTAATTAAGCAATGGCTATAATGTAAGGACATTTGATATTCCTGAAAATATCGTATTTGATACATTTGTAAAATATTATAAACTAATTTATAAAATTATAAATTGCCTTTCTTCAACTGTAAATCTGATGCATATAAATAATTTTGATAGGAAAATAAAGACGTTAGACCCAGAGTAAACTCTGGGTCTAAACTCGTAACTCTTGCGGCAACACAAAGTGCGTGGCGAGCCCCGAATCATCCCAAACGCAAATTCATACTTTGAACTTCTGTTCACGTATACTAATACAATAAATCTAAAAATAAATACTTAATTTTATTAACTAATCAGTAAAGCTTAAAATGTTTATTAAACATTCACCTCAGTGATTCCAGAGGCTTGAAAATAAATTCTCTGAGGAAGCCTAGAATCTGTTCTATTCCACTTATTCGTAGTAAAATTATATTTCCAAATGTAGCGACTCGAAGCTGATTTCGGTTGTTCTTGGTCGTCTTCTAATCCCCCAAACATGTAGACATCTATTTATTGACAAATATATAACATTATTAAAATCAATTATCTTACCATCATCGCATTTAATAACGCAGTGAAATTTTCTGTGATATGGATATCCTAAAGCGCATGTTGTAGTAACATATTAAAAAAAATTTTAAATAGCCTACCAAAATCCTGATCGGGTTTTGCAGTTTTCCAAAACCATTTATAAGTCGTAGTATTAAAAACTGGAATCTTAATTTTATTTCGACAGTTTTGCATTAAAATGAAAGCGTTTTTTAATTACGTGCTTAAATCCAAAGTTATCTTCGCTACCAGCCCCACCAAACACAAAGATCTGGTTATCCTTGACTGCTATTTCCTGTCGATAACGACCACCGTTTATTCCATTCAGTTCTTTCTCGCGTAAAGTACTGCATACTTTCTTGCATCGATATGTTTTTGTATCAATTTGGTAAACTGCAGAATAAAATACAAACCCATTCGTGCCAAACAGAATATACAAGTGATTGCCAACAATGGCTATGCTCTGTAAATATAGGATATATTCAGGCTAATTTTAAATTTTGCTTATATTTTGAAAACGGAATACAAATTAAGAAACTTAGTCTAATCTGTAGTCGACTAAGCAAAAATTAAGTACAAAAATAATTTAATTTGGGAATTAAATTCCCAAAATTAAATTTTACGTTGTCGACTTAATTTAACGAAGACGACCAACAGATATTTGGGAATTTGTTATTCCCGAATATTTAATTAGATACTACAAATCCTGATATTTTACACATTTGGAATCTTTTATTCCCAAATGTTTATTTGAGACCGAATAAAATATAAAAATAAAATATATTTGAACAGTGGTCCATGAGTAGATCACGTACATGTAGATCATAACTCTTGGATTATGTAAAATAGAGAGGCGGTAAGTATTTGCTTGTGCATAATTGAATTGGGTACACGAGAGTACCCCAATCTTCAGTATTTTACTGATCAGATGCTGACATATTGTTATTTCTCTTCTCAAACTCCCCATCTCATGTTACTACCCCTCTGTATCGCTTTCTTTACACTTCAGGACGCATACTTCTTTGATACCGCCGTTTTGATTCCATCCTATTGAACTTATCAACCTTCATTGGCTCAATGTACAGAATCGAGTTTTATACTGCCGTTCTCGCATTTCGTTTACTTTATCATCCCCTCCGAATATTCACACAAAATTGCAAGGTGCTGAATATTTGTCATCCAGAGCACTTTGCTCTAACAATCAGTTCATGCTACAAATTCCTCGTCATCATTCGAATTTAGGCATGCGTTCTTTTCACATTTCTATGCCTCTCTCAATTGGAATTATCTTCCCCTTAAACTTCATCGCCAGCCTAATCTCACTACCTTTAAATCCATGCGTCACACCTTTCTACTGATTAACCAGGCCTTCAAATTTTCCATTGTTCCAATATCGTATACGTGGTGTGAACTACAGTCACGTCATTTTTTAATTTTTTGTTTATTTCAGTGGACTTGTAAGTGGCTTGCATGATGCACATAAAAATTAATAAATACTAATTAGTATTTCGTTGTTAACATTTTAACATTAATATCGCTTGGTTGTCACGTTCACTAAGACAACCTTTCCAGTTTCTCGTAAGTTTACAAACAATTAAAAATTGTATAAGTATTATCGGTGATATAAATAGATTTAGTGTTCAATGGTCGTCGGCTTTCTCTTTTAGCTTACCTTATGTATGAAATAATTTAAATTAATTGTTAATTATATTTAATTAAAAATATAATTATTTTATTATATATTATTAAATATATAATAAATATATTATATATTATATAATATTAAATATATATTATTTTATTAATTAAAAATATAATAAATTGTTTGTATAAACGCTGCGCGACATGCGAGGCCATACATACAACAAAATATCATGATGCAACCTCAACGAAAGGGAAGAGAGCTGTACGTGGCTTATATAATTGCGAAATAAACGGTTGTGTATACATTAGAACATGCAGCACTTGAAGGAAGCAATATGTCAGACAAACATAAATGACCTTAGCGAGACGTTTGAATGTACGTCGATCGCACATGAAAACAAAAATGAAAACCGACGGAGCTGTAATACACTCCCATGAACATGGTCCAAACTGCATGCAATATTGCGTTGTTGAAGGTCATATTAATGACACTGAACACCGTAAAATGTATGAGCAGAAAATAGTGGGAAATATGTTTACGGAAGAACCGTTAGATTTTAATAATGATACAATTTATAATTGGAGCGAAAAACATGACTTTTAACTGTTTTTTTTTGTTTTCTAGATTGAAAAAGGCGAAAGCCGAAACGTCAAAAATCTGTCTACGTCTTTTTGATCTGGTCATTATATAATTTATTATCTGGGTGTATCCCCACGAGGGAATCCCATATAGTGGTTCATAATTTATTGAACATATATATAATAAATCAGTCAATGATCCTAAAGTTTAGAATATATATTTGCAAAGATGATTTTACAAAGCAAGTAAGACTTTCAAGTTTGCGGACCATCAAAAACATAGTGATCTTTAATATTCATTGATTATATTAGCAATACTCACAGATCCGTATGCTTTTGGTAATCTATCACCCGTAAGTTTTAGTTTCTTCCATTCGTATGTACTAAGATCACAAGCATAGAGATCGTTTGACACAGAATGAGCAAATGGATATCCAGTCCCACCATATACGTATAGGATATTATTGTCAAGACACACTTAAAAGGCAAATTATTTATAGCTAATAAGAATTTGAGATTAAGTTTAAAATTTCATCTGCACCCAACAATTAGAATAATTTAAATTAAACTTGCGATCATTTTTTTCTACGTGAATCAAAAAAACAAATTAAATATTTAAGAATTAAATTATAAATATTAAATTAGCTAAAATAATTAAATTAAAAATATTTAAGAGTTATATTCAATGACAAATTTTTTAAAGAACGTACAAACTAGAATATAATTTATAAATTTAAAATTAATAGATTTTAATTTATTAATTTTAATATAATTTTTAAATTATATCAAAATTATGTATTTATTTGTTTGAAATATATCGGGACGTATTTCGAAAACTTCTGATATCATTTCCAGGAAATCGAAAACCTTAAACAAGCTAGCCACAAGTTTGTCATTTTTGAAAAACAAAGCTTATATTCTATCATATGAAAACAAATACATGTGAAGTTAAATTATATTAATGTTAAATTTGTAAAATAAAATAAAAACTTCAAACTTTATTATTTTTATAAACCTAGATTGTTTCGCTTAAAAATCAAATATTTTTCATAATATAATTATTAATACCAAATAAATATAAAAAACTAAATATAATTATAGAATACAAGATAAGATTCTATTAAGATCTAATAAGATTCTATTATTTTTAAATAACTATACCTTTTAGTTACTTTAAATATCTATTAAAAAGGAACAAATCATCACGTTTTGCACAAATTAGGAACACAAAGACACAAATAATTTATAAATTATATTATAATAATTCATTAATTAAAATTATAACATTAAATTAATTTTTCTTAAATTAATTTTATTTTCGTATTTCTCTGATTGTCTATTTTCTCATGCTGTCGTTGTATAATTTGGTTAATAATGTTGATGTATATCTAAAGAAAACAGATACATGTCCATCTAAATTTAATATAATTCAATCTAAATACCCATTAAATAAGGAACTTATATTAATAAGGCTTATATTATTGAAAAGGATATTTCATATCCTTAATTTTACCGATAATTTTATTTTAATCTAAAGTTTTATTAATTTAAATTTAAACAATTTATTTCTTATGTTTATTTCTTAAACATGTTTTGTCGATATTTTAAATTTAAATTTATCTCAATAAATAATCTCGTACTCTAAAATATTTAAAAAGCTGTTTCTTAATCATTAAAAATCAAAAATTATAAACTCAAACCTGCGCATGATGCAGCGCCTATATTAGGAACATCACCAAAATGAGAACATATGTTCCAAGAAAGTGTAGCATAATTAAACCTCCATAGCTACAAAAACTTACATGATATTATTTGCAAATAATTACATAACTAACTTCAAAAAATACGAGCGGCTGAATTGCAGAGTAATGTCGATCAGACAATATTACATCAGAACGGGGACAATATCCACCCCAAATATAGAAGTCGGTTGAATTAGCGGCACCTTTGTGGCCACTCCTAGGATGAGGTGTAAGATTGTTGGGAACAACATTCCAAAATTGAGGTCTTTTCTGTCTGGTCAGCTCATCAGCATGCATTTAATTTTTTATCGAAAAAATAACATAAATCTGAAACATGGAGTAGAAAAATTAATACAACATCAACAACTATGCGATCAACAGTTAAGTAAAATCTGAACTTACTTTTTAAGAGTCCAAAACCGAATAAAACTGAGTATTTCAGTGCAATTTTAATAACATCAGTTCAGGGAATATCTGTTAAAATTTGTTTTAATATGGACCACAAATCGATTGAGCAGAAATTAATATATTGTATGTACAGATTTTACATAAATTTATGTATAACGATTTGCAGTCTATAAAGATTCGTTTCGCAATTTAATATACGAATTAAATAATTATTTGATCAATTACGAATCGCAATTTCTAATAACCACTTCATTCAACTTAAATTGTCAAATCCAACTTGGGTAAATCAGAATATTCGTTCAATAACCTAAGGACTCAATCGGTTTTTAAAATAAGAGTTAAATGAGAACGTATACAATAACAGTTTTCAATTAAGAGCTGCTCGGAAAGTTTTTTACGGATTTATTTTCATTTGATCAATTTTCCGCAGATCATTTTCGCGAATGATCTGATGAACAATAATCATTAAAATATCCATATTGTTTCTTTTATTTGTAATTATTTACAGAATGGAACCAAAGAAATAAAAATTTATTCGATAAAAACTCACTATACAATAAATCGTCAGGAAAATTATTAAGATTTCATAAATGTTCAATATTGTCTAATTTATTGATTAAACCAAATCTGATTTTATTCATTTTATTCCATAATTATCTGTAGATCATAGTAATGACTATTATTTTGCTAGAAGGAATAAACATGTTATTTGTTTGCAAATTCATGCTCTGGCTTTAAAGAATTTCTGAAGAACCCCTTTAAAGCCAGAGCATTGTATTGTAATACTTACGAGACATTGGAACAAATCTATTATTACAATCCAGAGTTTAACCCACAGGGTTATTTACTCGATCACAACAAATCATTAATAAAGTCAACAAAATAAAATAAAATTAAAAGCAAAGCGATACTCGATTACACGTGATGCTACAATAATTAAGAACAACCCTTCGAAAACTAGCCACGGGCAGTGCAACCCTATCGTAAGGAAGACCATTCCGAGCTCGTAATGCTCTGTGGGATAATCGAGAGGATGTGTTACTTGACCCATGCTACAATTCATCAGATGAAACGAGTGTTTCCTGTGGCACCGTCTTCTATTTGTTATCACATATTGCTGTGAATATCCGTTAATTCCCTTCACCATAAAGTACACGACTAACATATCTAGGTACATTCACCTGCAACGGACACTATTAACATTCAACGCGAGTAAGCATTGTGAGTAGATCAGATTTGAAATTTCATTGCATAATTTGTTACCACGTCGTAGAATACATTCTAAACTGTTAACCTCACCCTTGGAAATTGGAAAATTCGCTTAAATACTGTATTCTAAATTATGACGTACTAGATATTTATATAAGACGCCAAAGCATGAAGGTGATAGGTGCGAAAGAACATTCTTAATAATGTAGAGTTTCCTCCTAGCTTCAGCACATCTCCGATCAGTGTCAACTCTAGTTCTCAAGGTTCGATTCCAAATTATTCACAAATCCCGAACACTCACAACTGTTTCGATCTCTTGTAACCCTAGCATATATAGATCTCTTGTAACCCTAGCATATATGAATATATAAGTGAAGACCTGACAAAGTGCATATGAGCAAATTTCGATACATTAATCAATAAACCGGTATGACAACTCAATTCATAAATTCTATTAACTTCCATCTGAAATTTCACGAAGTCAGCTAACGAATCAATTTTGGCCCATATTTTCAAATCATCAGCGTACGGACATCCACAATTAATTTTATGTAACAAGGAGTCAACGAAAATTGTTAATAAGAGAGGTCCCAACACTATAACTTGAGGAACACCGGTATTCAAATCTCTAGTGTCAGATAGGCTTTCACCAATACAGACATAAAATTGACGATCACTGAGGAAATTGCTGACCCAACCAACAACTGATTATCAAAAAAGATTTATTTTAACGTGGCAAATGCGTGCCAGCGCACGCTTACATGACCACAACAAAGCAAATATGTAAATCATGTGTCGAGAAGGTGTGAACGAAGGAGGTGTTTGAATGTGATAAAGGAGGGAGCGCGGCGGACGTCGAGAGGGAGTTGATTCCAGGCGAGTGAGGCGGCGACGAGAAAGGATCGAAGAGTTGATGATGAATTAGGTAAGTTGGGTGGTCGAAGCGACGGAGACAAAAGAGAAATCGAACAGTGGAGTTTATTATTCGTTGTAGGGGTAGGATGATGGATTTTGGAGAATTGGCGAAAAGGCTGAGGCAGTAATCGATTTTAGGGAAGAGAAGCGATGAAAGAAGAGACATACAAGGATTTTAGGGAAGATCCGTACACTAATGAAACACCAGCGCTACATGTCTTAGAGACATCCAGAGAATGTTACTCCAATGCCATTTTAGTCTATCGTATAAAAAGCCACTGTATTTGTATAAATGTTTAAATCTTTTTATTAAATGTAGCGGAAGACATGCCCTCCTGTAACAACTATAGCTCGTGATGAAATAACTTGTTTTTTATTCACTTTGTTGCAACAACAACAATTTATTGACAAGAAAAATAAATAATAACAATACACAAGATTTTTCTAGTTAACCACGGGTCCGGGTGTCGTATCGTGGAGACAGTGTACGAACCAAACTACTCCAGACATCGCGATGGTAAGCGACAGACAGAGTTCTTTTTCAGATAGCCCAAGACGGTTTACGGCCAGTTTCGAGATTTAATCTCTCAACCAGTACCGAGGTCTACCTCAAGGTCTCTTTCCAAAAAGTTCGGTCTGTAAAACCCTTCGAGGAAGGCGATCCTCATAACGTGTCATAGCCACCTCTAGTGACTTTCTTCGATGTTGAGAAGCAGCGACTTTACTCGAAGTCCATTCCAGATGATCGAATTCCTAACCTTATATCTAAGGCAAAGGCCGATCATACCGCGAAGAAACCTAATTTCGAAATGTTAAAATAGGAACGAAGATTGCGCGGTAAACCGAAAGGTTCGCTTGAAGACTAAACTGCCGTTTTACCACGACAGACATGTACGAAAAACGCATTGCTGCGTTAGCTATAGATCCGCTTCTCGATCTCCATGATTTTCCTACCGTCCCTCAATAACAATACTTCAAGATACTTGAAATCCTCCACATCAGGAAGAATCTTTTCTACAATCTGAGTTGACATTTACACCTGAACCTAAGACGAACGCATAGAGACAGTCTTGGAGCTACTAACTAACATCCCTGCTGCTTAGCATTCCATCGTAAATCGATCTAGTAGGAATTCAAAGTTCTCAGGACAAGAAGGCAACAAGACAACATAATCTACAAAAGGCAGAGATGATATCCTGATAGAACCGAACTGATGACCGACATCCGACAGAGCAGCCAGTCTCGTAATTTAGTGGGTTCAGGAGTAGGAAACTGATTATTATATATAATAAACATATATTATTCTAAATATATATATTAATATATTATTATTTAATGATATATTGAACATATATTATCATATATATTATTATATATAATAAACAGATCCCTACTCCTGAACACACACCAAGAGAGGATTTCTTGCGACGTGCGAAAGGCTTCATAATTATACAGGGAAATCGACTCCTTCAAAACTTTATCAAGTCTAACGAGCCAATACATAATGAGCCTTATGCATCCAACTGACAACCTTTTCTTTTTTGAACAGGCAATATAGGTTATGCGTGATGGAAAATTATATTGCTACTGTTTATTACTGAGGGTTTTAAGCAACCTTTTACAATCAAGAAGTATAATGTGGAGGATAGAATCAGTTGAGGTACAATGAAAAATCGGAGTTGGTGGTGTATAAATCAAGTATTCGTTCCTAGCTCTGCGGATTGCGACTTTAATCCAACGTTTAGATCAGTCGTTGAAATTATAAGTATCATATCATAACCACTATCAACTACTCGATCTAGGAGGTATCGATTCTTACGCAACTTTTCTGGTCGAATGCAGATACTAGCAAGATTAATACGTTTACCGTCCTTAGTTTCCTTACTAGGCAAGACATGATAAGTTTAGCAGAAGGATATTAAGTTTATCACATCAGGCAGAAGTCATCCTCTCAAATTCCATTAAAGGACGTTTAGTGAAAAGGGATCCAGACTACTTCCAATTGTGTTGGCCTACAAGCGGTATGAATAAACTCACACGCTGAGTTTGACGGCAGAAAGGTTGCCTTTCCATTGACGTTTATCTCAACCGTATACATGTTATTTCCCTTTGTATCGTTTGATATGCTTTCGGAAATGTCATTATCATTTCCCTTGAATTTCGTCCACTTTCCAAATGTTTTTTGTTATTTGATACTTGATGATTTGGTGTCATTGTTGAACGATGCAAATCTTTTAGAAGATACAGGAGAATTCATCGTGATAGTGTTTTTGACCCGGAACGAACATCTATATGATAATGTTTCGAATAATTTTTCTATACTCTTCATTGTTTTACATACATATCCTTCATTATATAATCGTATAGGAGGATCGTGATTGTAAGAGAAGCGGTCTGGGCGAATGAGGTAGGCTTTGACTCCTGTAATAAGTGTCGATTATGGGAGCATGTTAATAAAAGCGTTCATCAAAGATAAATATTAGTCTTTTGTGCTGATCGGTGTTGTCACAAGTTGGGCACCGTTGCAGGTAAGTGCACGCTGATCATCAGTGTTGTCTGCGGTAGTATTGGCGAAAACAGCTGGTAGGGCTGCTCCTGTATTGGTAGTTATAAAACGAGTATTCTCATGCCGAAAGTTTTCTCCAAATCATAAATGCCAGCCTCTTTAAAATCTTGTACTATTTTCAAGATCTTGACATAATATGTTTAATACGTATTAAATAATACGTATTTAATCCGTGTTAATACGGTTGTAATACGTTTATATTCTGTGGAGCCATATTTGGCCAACTTGTCATTGAAGTATTTTAATAAAGATTAGCGAATTCAGAAGTTGCATATGCAATTCTGAACATTCGAACGAACTTCCTCGTCTAATAAAATAATGATTTTTCCTGTTTAAAGTGGACGGCCTAAGAAGGACTTTAAAATATTTACTTTTAAAGTATTTCACTTTTAGTTAAAACTTCTGATTAAAAAATGCTAATTACAATCGACTAATTGGTTAAATTAAATATATACTTACAATATAAGTGATTATAAAATATACAACGTTCAACGATTTAAACGATCAGCAAACATTAACGATACAAGCTTTACTCCCATGAATAATTAATACTTAATTAAAAAGAATAAAAAACCTCAAATATGCTAGCATATTGAAAATTTCTGAATAGCTGATTACAAGAAGAATGACTAAAAGCAAATAAATGGCTAAAAGCAAGAATATGAAAGATATCCAGCTAACTGTAGATGAATCGGGCTTATCGATTTCGAGCATTTTTTTGAACATTACCAAGTGGTATACGATTCTAGCAAATGCGGGGTTTGGACGGTTGTTGTGGTACCATCTGCAGCTGTAAAAATATTCTTCCAATTAAGTTTAAATGTGGTTTTTGTGCAGCCTCGTTATCTATCATTTTCACATCAATTTTGGGGGCTTTAATTCAAACTGATTCATCTACGCTTTTCAACTGTGATGATGGGGAAACACTCGACGATACAACAGTAAAATACTGATGTAATAGAAGGGCAAGATAATAATGTGAAGCACATCGCATCAGTGATACATCTCAATGCGATTAAATCTTCCTCTGGAATTCAGTTTTATTCAAACGAAACGGTGGTTAGTACAGATAACCAACCTACAGTAGATTTGCTCAACAATGTCACAAGCGTCATTCCTGAGATACGTATAAATGGTATCGACTTAAGCTTCACATTATTAAGAACTACTCGTACCACTTTGATCTATGATCCGACAAAGTCCGTTGATCTGTTACAATCAAGTTATTCAAACCAACTTCCCAAAAACGAACTATCTCATTTTCCTGTCCAACTTTCTATCATCACTTCTCAAACCAAGATTTAATTATTCGCAGATTACAAGCATACATACGAGTGGTCTCTCAACAATTTACCTCTAATAATCTAACTACATAAGAACATATGCAAATTAACACTTTGCCAACCCAACTTTTTAAACGAACGAACCTACATAAAGCACATCATTCATATTATGCTCTTAATTAACCTGTCAAGTCAGCACATTCAATCTTTTCGGTAACCATAAACTATTTTTCCATTATGTGTTGTCCTACAAATCGATTCCCAGCCTCCTACATTCTGTACGGACGCTTTGTACAATTATCTCCTACATCGAACTATATAATGTTTCCTGATTGCTCCCCATCTGACATTGCCAACCTCGCATCTGTTCGTGGTTAAAAACTTACTCGTGAACGTAACGGTGAATCTTATCTAGTAAAAAAGATTTATTTTAACGTGGCAAATGCGTGCCAGCGCACGCTTACACGACCACAACAAAACAAAAATGTAAATCATGTGTCGAGAAGGTGTGAACGGAGGATGTAAATGTATCACATTTGAATGTGATAAAGGAGGGAGCGCGGCGAACGTCAAGAGGGAGTTGATTCCAGGCGAGTGGGGTGGCAACGAGGAAGGATCGAAGACCGTAGTTGTTAAAGTAATTGGGAACGTGGAGTAAGAAGGTATGACGAGAACACAGCGGTAGCGAGGTGGGGCGAGTGTCGTCTAAGAAAGGAAGGTTGATGAAGGATCCGGAGCCGACAGCGATGAGACGAAAAGTTATGAGAAGGCGGAGTTTGATGCGGATGTGGATTGTGGGCCAGTGGAGTTGGGTGGTCGAAGCGACGGAGACGAAAGAGCACTCGAACAGTGGAATTTATTATTCGTTGTAGGGGTAGGATGATGGATTTTGGAGAATTGGCGAAAAGGCTGAGGCAGTAATCGATTTTGGGAATAAAAGCGATGAAAGAAGATACATACAAGAACGGAAGTCGATAAGGGGGCGGATACGGCGGATGTCACGTAGAATTAAGTTAGACGAGCGGACCTTGTCATGGACGAATAGTTTAAGATAAAGATGATCATCGAAATAAAAGCTTAAGAAAGTGAGATTGTGTACTATGAGGATGATCGATGAGGAAAAGATACAGCGGGAGGAGACATGTTTGGTTTACGGGGTGGGATCCACATTTTTTGGACTTGTCGGCGTTTAGAACGAGATGGAGATTGGAGAGACATTTGTAGATAGAAGAAATACAGTTGGATAAAGAAATGCCGATATCGTGTATGCGATGTGCGGGTACATGAGCATAGATGATGATGTCATCGGCGTATTGCATGACGTTAAAGGAGTAATGTTTAATAAACGGAGAGAGATCGCCAAGCAGAAGAGAGAAAACAAAGGATTTAAGACTGAAACTTTTGGGACCCCGCAAAAAATAGGGATGGGAAGGGAGGATGATGAATTAGAACAGACGCGAAAGGAACGGTCAGATAGATATAAGGCAAATCATGCTACGGAGGAGGAAGAAAAGCCGTAATCATAACGAATGCGAGAAAGGCGGACGGAGTGGTCGACAATGTCGAAGGCGGAGGAGAGGTCGAGGGAGATGAGAACACTATATAGAGCCTTGTCTTGATAAATGAGTAAGTCGTTGTAAACTTTCAAGCAGGCGATTTCTGTGAAGTGATTAGAGCAGTAAGCGGATTAGAAATGAGGGTACAGATTGGATAAGGAGAGATAAGCGTTGATCTGTATTAAGATGAGGCGTTTTAAAAGCTTATAAAGAGTAGGGAGTTGTGAAATGGGGCGATAGCTAGATGGAAGTGAGGGGTCGAGCGATTGTTTCTTAAGGAGGGGACGAACGATTGCGGATTTCCAGTGTGAAGGGAATATACGACTGTGGATGGACGAGTTAGACAAGGTAGTGAGGAAAGGGGATATCGATAAGCAATGGATTTAAGTAGTGAGTAAGAAGAGTATTAGCAGGTGTGGTTTTGTTGAACAAAGGGCATGAGGACAGATGAGACTTCGGTAGGTGAGACAGGGAGAAGATGAAAGAGTTCCGGGAGGAATAGGCTAGGCAGGGCAGTGGGATAGAATGGAGACCGGGGTGTGAGAGAGCAACGTGGATACTTTGGTCTGGAGAAATGACGAATAATCATGGGGATTGATGTTGCAAGGCGAAGAGGAGCGAGCAAGGATTGAGTTAAAAGTATGCCAGAGAGTCTTAGAGTTGAATGAAGTGATGATTTAATGCTGCCAGAAGGAGTTGCATTTGGTTTGTAGTAGGTTGAGATGAGACCGGCGTAGAGCAAGATAGGAATCACGGAAAGACGGAGTGATCGAGCGAAAATCACGTCTGAGAGAGCGGTGATATACTCAAAAAGCATGACGGAGTCGACGCTTTGAGAGTAGCCATTGGATGTCAAAACATGGGGCACGGTGCAAGCGATGATGTTGAAGAGCAAGAGAAGATCGAGAGTGAATGTGAGTTTAGAGTCGAAAAGAAAGGCGAGATCGTGAGGATAGGAATATGTTATTGTGGGATAGGATAGAGACGATTTGAGTAAGGCAAAGCGGAGAATGGAGAGGTCAAGATTTCTCCTCCAAGGGCGACGTAGGATTGTAGGTGTGTGAGAAGGAGTGTGATTGTGAGTGAGATCAAGAGTGACGAGAAAGTGATCGGATAGACAAGGATTGAAGATGGACAGTGAAGTGTAGGCAGCAAAATAATCGGGGACAACGATGATGTCGAGTGCTCCGCCAAGGATATGTGTGGGGGCAGTGGAGATGGGTTTGTAGTTATAGTTGGATAGAATGTTGATGAATTCGATGGACTCGGTGGAAGAGGGTCGGTCGAGGCGGATGTTGAAGTCGTCAAGAACGATTGAAGGGATGGAGGACAAAGAACAGTGGGACAGAAGGCCACCGAGTTTGGTAAAAAATAAGGAGGTATAAGCAGATGAACCAGGACGGTCTACAATAGCGAGATCTAGAGTGATCGGGTTAGAAGAACGACAAGTGAACCATTCAAAAGAGCAAGGACTGAAAGAAGTGATTTTGCTAATATAAGCGGGGAGACGGGCGAATGCGACAATGCCGCCATGATTAGAGAATTTTGTAGGGGTTGAGCTGAGGGGGCGAGCGGATTCGACTAGGGAGCAACCGGCAGAGAGCAAACTCCGGATGGATAAATCGTCAGAATCGGATTGCCAGGATTTGGTGCGACAGAAGAAATCGATGGATTGCTTGGTGAATAGGTTGATGATGAGATCGGATTCATTGAGAATAGATCTAGTGTTGAGGAGGCCGAGGCAAAAACCGTGTGTGGTGGTGATAGGGGCTAGTGGAGAAGACATATAGGGGAGATAGAGCGTCATCGAATTGTTGGGAGGGTGTGGACAACTTGAAAATTTCCGTCGATGTTTCGGATGGAGAAATTTGTTTCGCCGTTTTCCTCGCGACGGCGTTTTTCGATGCAGGCAGATGAGTGTTGAGCGATTTCAGAGGGGGTGCGATCAGAAAAATTCGAGTGGCTGAAGATGACATGAGTTTGAATCGTTGGGGGAGGCCGCGTGAGAGCGATGCTTGAAAACAATTTTTAGGAGAGGGTGCTGGGAAGGAATAGGTTGAGAAGATTTGTTTAGGCGGATGAATGCGACAAGAGAGATGTTGAAAAAGGATGATTTATCCATAGGAACAAGAGACGAGAGGATGGATCTATATGTGGAAACATCGTGGTTGAGACGTGCTTGTGGAGATAAAGTGGTGGAAGGATTGATATTAGTGATGATGACGCAACGATGGCGAGAAGGAAAGCGTTTCCGAAAAAGTGGACGAGTAACATGAGTTGGTGAGATCACGATAGAAGAGCTGGGAGTTGAGCATATCAATGGAGTAGGTTTGTTCGCGGTTCCTAATAGCTTATCTTTCTCCGCCCTTATCTCTACTTTGGATCCCGGCCTATCCGATCATTTTATTGCCATTCTCTATCGTCCTATTATATACTATTTTTTCCTTGCGATACCTATTATCTGGCGACAGTGAAAAAGTCTCGATCTGTATATTTTCGTTTTATACTAATTGCTTTTCTCTCATGTCCTCGTTTTTCATCCTCCAACAACCGGATTATCTGTTTAATCTCTTTTATTCTGAACCCTCCTATATACTCGACAATATTCTTCCATGTCAACTATTTACTCCCATCGAACTTACTATGCATAATGGTTTGACTCTGATTGTATTCGTTCGGAGTGTCTTCTACGTCGTTTATTTAGAACTACCATCGTTTCCTGAAGCGTTCTCCCACTTCTATCACTATTAACAGAAGTCACTATTGATATATATCATTATTGATAGATATTAGCCATTCGCAGATTTCGCCGTTTTCTCCTGCGTAATAAGTCTTTGCTTTTTTGAAAGAACAAGCTTCTATCTCTAATTAACGGTCTAAATGTAATATTCTCAACACTATACTGTTGAGAAAAGGAAGGTTGATAAATGAAGGAGTAGAAAAGTTACAAGGCGGAAAGCAATGAGAAGACGAATTTGAACACGAGAATAAATGGTAGGCAAATCGAGAGAAGCAAGGTGGTGAGATGTATGATCAAAACGACGAAGACGGAGGAGAATTCGGACGGCTGCGTTTACGATGCGTTGTAGTGGAAGAAGAGTGGATTTAGGTGAGTTGGAAAATAGACTAAGACAGAATAGAAAATAGAGTAATCAAGTCTTAATAATAAGAGAGAAAATATGAGAGTCATACAAGAAGGGAAATCGATCAATATACGAATTTGACGGATGTTGCGGAGAATCAAGGTAGATAAGTGTACTTTATCTCTAACGAAAGGTTTAAGTGAAAGTCGGTTGTCGAGATGGGAGCCTAAGCAAACGAAATTGTCAACGATAGGAAAAATTGTAGAATTTAATGATACGGAGGGAAGTTCTAAGTTGGAGCGTCGAGGAATGATCCACATAATTTTAGATTTATTAGGATTCAGAGTAAGACGAAGAGAAGAAAGATGATTGAAAATTGAGGCAAGACAGTTAAAAGCAGAAACACTAAGATCATGGATACGATATACAGGTGCATGAGCATAGATGAGAATGCCATCAGCATATTGCATAACATGGAAGTTAAATTTATGAGAAATCGAAGACAAATCATCGAGAAGAAGAGAGAAAAGCAAAGGGCCTAATACAAAGCCTTGCGGAACAACGGACGGATGGAAGAAGGATAAGAAAGAGAAGAGTTTGAACACACGGGAAAAGTACGGTTTGATAGATATGAAAAAAGCAAGCTACAGTGGGTAACGAGAAGCCATAATCATGACGAAGACGATGGAGAAGAATCTAGTGATCGAAAATGTCAAAAGCAGACGATAGATCAAGAGAAACTATGACACTACATAATTTATGATCGCGCGATATGAGTAAGTCGTTATAAACTTTAAGACATGCAATTTCGGTAGAGTAATTAGAGCGAAAAGCGGCTTGGAAGGGAGGAAATAAGTTGGATGAAAATATAAATGCATTAACTTGATTGAGAAAAAGACGCTCAAGGAGCTTGGAGAGGGTTGGGAGAAGTAAGATAGGACGGTACGAAGATGGTAATGAGCTTGGAGAGGGTTGGGAGAAGTAAGATAGGACGATACGAAGATGGTCGTGAGGGGTCAATATATTGTGTTTTGAGATGACGACCAGTGGCGCATTTTCAATAGGAAGGAAATGTGCGGCTACGGATAGACAAGTTGAACAATATGGTTAGGAAGGGTGATATAGATGAGCAGATATTTTTAAGCAAGTGAGTGAGAATTGGGTCAGAAGGAGATGTTTTATTAGGTTATGACATAAGAACCGAAAAAATTTCATCAGACGAAACGGGAAGAAAGTGAAATAGCTCTGGGAGGGAAGTATTCAAACAGAAAAGATGATACAAGGGACATATGGGTAGAGGAGAAAGTAAATTAGATAGCTTATATTGTAGATAAGAAGAATATTCATCAGGATTTATGTTACAAGGGGTACGTGATCTTGAAAGAATTGAGTTTAAGATTTTACGGTGAGATTTAGAGTTGGAAGAGGACTCGAGTTGATTTCGCCTAAAGAGACTACGGTTAGTACGCATGAGAATGAGATAGGAACGGCGAAGAGAAAGATATGAAGCACGGAGATTTGGAGTGAGTGTGTTTGGAGAACGTTTAAGAAAACGATTAAACACACGAAAAGAGTAACGGAGTCGACGCTTATAAAGACAACAATCGGAATCGAACCAGGGAGTATGGCGCAAGCGCTGAAAACGTCGTAATCGTATAGGCAATTGGTGATTGAGGATCGACGTAAGTTCAGAATCAAACTGAATGCAGAAATCATAGGAAGAAATATAGTTAAGTGGAAGTGAAAATATTGAAGAATTGTGTACGGCAGAACAGAAAATACGGATATCGAGAAGTTTCCAATGTTGACTTGGAGTAGCTAATGTTAGAGGTGGGGAAGAAGAATGGGGATAGTGACGAGAAAGAGTAAGAGTGACAATAAAATGATCAAACAAACCGGGATCAGTAATTGACAAGGAGGTATAGTCATTGAAGCAGTTTGGAACATCAATGATGTCGAGAGCACCGCTAAGAATATGAGTGGGCCTTGTTGAAAGTAATTTATTGTTAAAATCAGAAAAAAGATTAGCTAGAGTAAAAAAGATTTATTTTAACGTGGCAAATGCGTGCCAGCGCAAGCTTACATGACCACAACAAAACAAAAATGTAAATCATGTGCCGATATGGTGTGAATGTAGGAGGTGTTTGAATGTGATAAAGAAGGGAGCGCGGCGGACGTCGAGAGGAAGTTGATTCCAGGCGAGTGGGGCGGCGACGAGGAAGGACCGGAGACCGAAGTTGTTGGAGTAATTAAGAACGTGGAGTAAGAGGGTATGACGGGAACGCAACGATAGAGAGTTGGGGAGAGTGTCGTCTAAGAAAGGAAGGTTGATGAACGATGGGGAGCCGACAGCGATGAGACGAAAAGTTACGAGAAGGCGGAGTTTGATGCGGATGTGGATGGTGGCCAGGAGAGTTGGGAAAGATATGTGGATGTGTGGTCGAAGCGACTGAGGCGAAAGCGCACACATTAACGGCGGAGTTGATTAGTCGTTGTAGAGTAATAGATTCAGACTCTGCCGGGCGATTAAGACGATTAAGTCACCGAGAGCGAAAGAAGGAGTATAAGACAATGAACAGTGAGAAAGAAAATCGGCAAGGTCGTTAAATAACATACGTGAGAGGGCGGCTGAGCCTGGACGATATATAATCACAAGTTCCATAGGGAAAGGAGTTGGCTGACTGCATATGAATAATTCGAACGGAGTGTAATGGATATAAGCGTTAATTTTACGCAAATACGTTGGGTGACGAGCAATGGCAACAATACCGCCATGATTAGTAGCAGTAGATGTGGGAGAGACAAGCGGACGAGCTGATTCAAGTAGAGAACAACATGAGCGACATAGACGACGAATAGCAAGATCGGCATAGTCATAGTGGCAGGATTCAGTAATGCAGAGAATATCAATAGATAATTGATTGAAGATATCTAGGAGCAGATCAGCTTTATGAAGAATGGAGCGAGTGTTGAAAAGACTAAGACGAAACGTTTGCTCTGGAACGAGATCAACTAGCAAAAAAGGCAGAGGGAGAGACGGAACGCTATCGGATTTTTGGCCTCGTGTGTATGACATAAAATTTTTTGTTGATTTGACGGATTGATAAGGATGATTCGCCGTTTGTTTCATGTCGATGTTTATCAATGCGAGGTAAATTGAGTTGGCCAATATCAGAAGGGAAGCGGTCAGGGTAGATACGACAAGTAGATGAAGTGGTAAGAAGTTTAAAACGTTGGGAGAGTACCAAGGAAGCATGTGAACTATGTCGGAAAACGATTTTTCGGTGTGGAGGTCTGAGATTATTGGAATTAGTGGATTTGTTTGAGTGGATCAAAGATACAGGAGAGATATTATTGAAGAGGGATGGATTATCATCGGAAGAATGGTTGCTAGGATAGACCTGAAAGAAGATACATTATCGTCGAGGTGAGATTGTGGAGACGCAGATTCGGGAAGCTTTATGATAGATATGATAATACAACGAACGCGCGAAGGAAAACGATTACTTGGATGTGGTGGACTAACAGAGCTTGTAGGAGTAGGGGCAGAAGAGCAGATTGAAGTGGAAATGACAGGGGTGCTCGATGGAGATTGAAGATAAGTTGGAGCATGTGTGACGGAAGTGGAGTGTTGAATCAGTTGATCGGAGATGTTACTGGAGATGATTTTGACGGAAAGATGTAAATTATTAATCAGTTGATACGGGGAGGTAGAGTAAAGAGTACGTGAAGCAAAGAAAGAAGTATGATATTTATTTAGATGGGGGAGGAATAGGAAGGATGAGGTCCGAGATAATACTTCTTAAGTTACTTCAATGTATCTGAACAGTCAAAGTATGTGAACAGTCCAAGTATCTGAAAAGTCCAAGTATCTAAAAAGTCCAAATATTGTATGTAGCTATAATCAAGAAAGTTTAAATTAATGAGTTGCATAGTAAACATCAACCTGATTTTGATTCGAGTAATACTTACTAGCAGACAGCCAAACCATTATATGGGAACAATAAATGCATGTCAAGTAAAAACCTGTTTTATGATCTAAGTCCTGGATCTTACAGCGTTGGACATATTGATAATAATCTAATATAATATTTTTACCTTAAACCCTTCGTCAGCGACAATGTCTGTTGTCTAACTTAATTCTCCGTGACATCAGCCGTATCCGCCTCCTTATTGACTTCCGTTCATGTATGATTCTTCTTTCATCGCTTCTTTTCCCTAAAATTGACTACTGCCTCAGCCTTTTCGCCTATTCTCCGAAATCAATCATTCTACCCCTACAACGCATCATCAACTCCGCCGTTCGAGTGCTCCTACGTCTCCGTCGCTTCGACCACACATCCACATATCTTGCCCAACTCTCCTGGCCACCATCCACATCCGCATCAAACTCCGCCTTCTCGTAACTTTTCGTCTCATCGCTGTCGGCTCCCCATCGTTCATCAACCTTCCTTTCTTAGACGACACTCTCCCCACCTCTCTATCGTTGCGTTCCCGTCATACCCTCTTACTCCACGTTCTCAATTACTCCAACAACTACGGTCTTCGGTCCTTCCTCGTCGCCGCCTCACTCGCCTGAAATCAGCTCCCACTCGACGTCCGTCGCGCTCCCTCCTTTATTACATTCAAATACCGCCTTCGTACCCACCTTCTCGACACATGATTTTGATTTTTTTGTTGTTGTGGTAATGTAAGCGTGCGCCGACACGCATTTGCCACGGATAGCGTTGGACATATTGATAATAATCTAAGTCATGTATCTTACAACCGTCATGATCACTCTCAGTATTGTTAGTTATACAGAATCACACACGTATCTAAGCCAAAACTTAAGTTTTACACTGTTAAGAAAGTATTGATAATATAAAACTATAATACACCTTAAATCCAATCAACAGTTTATAAACAATTTGGGGTTAATACTCTCCGATCTAAAAATTGCAAAAATATATACAAATTTCGTCAATGATGCGCAGCAAAATAAATCTTTATCATCGTTATCAGCAAATTAACCACTAAATGGCAGGCATGATAGAGATCGTGTAATACTCATAGCAAACATGGGCAAATGTTCAGCACTTAATAACAAACATCGATTAAATGATTATTTGAAGAAAGCAATTCTATCTCATTCTATCTAATTTGGGTTACAGTTTCCACCTTGCGATTAGAGCAGCTAACTGAGTCTATGTATTTTATATTCTTTTATACTATTTTCCGTTAGACGAAATTTCTACGGATAATAAAAAGTCCATTTTATTGAAAGTAGTACAGTAGTACCTCGATTTTGAAGCGATTTTTTAAATAAAGTGTTCATAACATAGGTTTTTGAGTGTGGGCGATGTTTTTAATTTTGTTAAAATTAAAAACAAATCATTGGGTTAAGTTGAATAGCGATTAAAACTAGTCTAGTTAATTAAAATAATGCAACACTGTTTTGTTCTAAGCTGAAATTAGAACAGCTAAAATTCATTTTGATATTTTTTAAGTAATCCGTGATTTTATTTTCATGTCCATATGTTTCCTCTATTCCAGTACTATTTCAATTTTAAAGAATTATTGGAGCTGGATCAAAGAAATCTTTGGAAATTTCTTTGATCCAGCTCCAATAATTCTTTATCAATAATGGATCATTATCCACTATTTAAAATTATTTCAATTTTAATAAGCATCAACTTTTTAAGCTTTGAAGAAGATAGCTTATCTGCGATAGTTGTGAAAGAGATCTCTTATCATCCATACGTTTGAAGAATGTAAGTATTAAACGCTTATTTTCTCAAAACGAAAACCTTTCAAGGGTCTTGGTGATTAAAAATGACCTTAGAGGATTTATAGATGTGGCACAAACTCGAGTGGACCATGATGTTGAACAATTCAAAAAATATTGAGAGCTATATTTCCAGAAAATCTATATATTTCAGAAGTTCGCCCTATTGTGATATTTAAGATAGGCCTTCGCCAACATCTCGAAGAACGTTATCGTTTGATGAAAGTTGTCTCTTGTACCTCCTTAGTGGTTCGTGAGTTGTTAAAACGCTGATCTAAATTAAGGCAGTCTCCATTTCGGTTGTTGACAAATATGTCTTTCGATGACTGTTGTCTCTGGCGTGTTGCTTTTTGGTGGTTTGCTATATTGTAGTTTACTTATTGATGTAATGTGTTTGCAGACGGTTAGTGATGCCGATGAGAATGAGGCTTTACACCTCAATTTGTGCCTTGATAAGGTCAATTTTATGTATGTGTTATTGTTCTATCGTCCTCATTTGGCAAGTATCGATGATTTAATAAAACTCATTGAGCTCTGTAGTCAACAGAAAAATGTATAATCCCAGGAGATCTGAATATTCTTTCAACCGATTGGGACTCTTTTCCGTCTCCCAGTTGTATTACATCGGACTCGGTTTCATTGAGTTCTATACAACTGTGGTCTGCATCAGCATGCACGTGAGCCAACCCGTTTCGTCTCTATCCGAAACATCGACGGAAATTTTCAAGTTGTCCACATCCGTCCAGAAATTCGATGGCGCTCTATCTGCCCTGTGTGTTCTCCACTAGCACCTATCACTACCACATACGGTTTCCGCCTCGGCCTCCTCAACACTAGATCTATTCTCAATAAATCCGATATCATCCTCAACCTATTCACCAAGCAATCCATCGATCTCTTCTGCCTCACCGAATCCTTGCACTTCGATTCTGACGACCTCTACATCCGCCGGTTGCTCACTAATCGAATCCGCCCGCATCCTCAGCTCATCTCCTTCTGAATTCTTTAATCATGGCGGCATCGTCGCATTCGCGCGTTACCCCGCGTCTCTTCGCGAAATCACTCCTCCTTTCAGTCCTTGCTCTTTTGAATTGCTTGTCGTTCTTCTAACCCGATCACTCTAGATCTCGCTATTGTATACCGTCCAGGTTCATCTGATCCTGCCTCCTTATTTTTTTACGAACCTCGGTGACCTTTTGTCCGACTGTTCTTTGTCATCCATCCCTTCAATCGTTCTTGACGACTTCAACATCCGCCGAGTCCATCGAGTTCATCAACATTCTATCCAACTATAACTACAAACCCATCTCCACTGCCCCCACACATATCCTTGGCGGGGCACTCGACATCATCGCTGTCCCGGATCGTTTTGCTACCTTCACTTCACTGACCATTTCCGATCTTGGTCTATGATATCACTTTCTTGTCACCGTTGATCTCACTTTCAATCACTATCCGCGTCACACACCTATGGGAGTTGACATCGCTGTCGGCTCCCCATCGCTCATCAACCTCCCTTTCTTAGACGGCACTTGCCTCACCTCTCTATCGATTCGTTCTCGTAATTCCATCTTACTCCACATTCCCAATTACTCCAAAAACTACGGTCTCCGATCCTACTTTGTCGTGGCCCAACTCGCCTGAAATCAGATCCCTCTCGACATCAGCCGCGCTTCCCTTATTTATCACATTAAAATACCTCCTCCGTTCTCACCTCGACACATGATTTAGAGTTTTTCGTGGTCATGTAAGCTTGCGCATTTGCCACGTAAAAATAAATCCTTTTTATTTTTGTTAAGTTTGGTCTAATTTATCTTTAAAATCAGGTAGATTACTTTTATCCGCAGATTTTGATTCCTTGGATATATTTTTAAAGCATAAGTTGTCTTTTTTAAACTTTTCTAGCCAACTATTAGATGCCATAACATTACTTAACCCAATTTAGCAGAAAGGTTTAGGGATATGGATTTGATAACTGCTCCATTAAGTGAAACGCTGATATCTTCATGCCTTAAAAGCATTGGCTATCTTTTATATCAAACTTGCTAGTGGAGGACTCTCTTATACTTCATCGCTAGGCTCCATCTCTTCTTTTTACAGTCCCCTTTGATATGTTGTAATTCTTTGCAATCTCTATTTCTGAGAATTCAGTCTTACTAAAACAATCAGCTTCAAAACGTTTTTCTTTTTCTGTCAGTTTTTTCATAAGGGTAAACGACAAAAAATTATCTACCCCAAAATCTTGGTTTTAAGTTTTTCATGATTTAAACGTAAAATATAAAATGTGCCCCAAAGTCGAGGTTTCTGATTGGGGATGAGGTGCCCGACTGCCGAAGTCTCCCCAAAATCGAGGTTGAACTGTATTTAGTTGTAAGAATTCAGTAGATACTTTTGTAAATATTTATTTTGCTTGAAAGGCTCATATATTCAATTTCTGCTCGATCTTAACTTACCCGGGCAGACAGCCTTTGAATGCTACACAGGAATAACTCAGTATTCGTCTTAAAGATGAGGAACGTATTCAATTGACCGCTCAAAATCTTTGTGATATAGGATCGTTCTTGAACATAAATCTCCTAACGTGATTTATATAATCTCATTTATTGGTATCATTTATCGAGTTCTCTAGCTGACTTGTAAATTATAATGATGGAAATCACACGTTTTCATCCTCATAGCTTAAGTTTACCTCTACTCTTCGCGACATATGTGAATCCTTACAAAACCAACTATAGCCTTCAACATATTCTTAATATCGATTGTTTGGAGAATATTATTTACAGATAGTTTATAAGTTGCTTGGTCCTTATTTAGGGATATACACGTCGCTGACGCTAATCGGTTCTCTTTGCTAAAACGTCCTCCCACGGGCAATTCAGCAAACTCGTGGTTTGATTCTAAATTGAAAGTGATGCTCAAGCAGTCGTAAGTTATTCTCCGAATGTTTATTACTTGGTTTATAGCATGTTTTTGAATAAAGTTACAATATGCAAGTGTGAGAATAAGCTTTACTTTGATGAACATTTGATGCATGATTTTAGGTTAGACCGAAAAGCTCTCTTTCGCTATACCTCATTAGGAGTTAATAGCTAATCATTTTCCAACAGAGATTTTTATAGTAAGGTTTTGATAACGATATCATATTTACTGACTTATCCAAAGCGTTTTACAAAATAGATCACACCATAATGTTGTTACGAAAACTTACAGCTTACAAGTTTGATCCCCACAATGTCGCTTTGATTTTTGCTTTTCTGTTAGTTAGGAAATTGACATTCCGGGTAGGACTATCAAAATGTTTGGGTTACCAAACATTTTGATAAGATTGGATGTCGATTTTGGTAGGACTGAAAAAGCATTTGAATATATATATATATATATATATATATATATATATATATATATATATATATATATATATATATATATATATATATATATATATATATATATATATATTATATATATTGAATAGTTGCTAGGTCACACAAGGTGACTTTCGCATTGAAAACCAGCTACAGAATCCTTCCTTCATGATATCCAATTCCATACACCCTGACTACTAACGGCGCCATTGCCACAGCCGTTAGTAGTCAGTCATTTAAGTAAGAATTCTTCATGATCCCGTACGATACATTCTATAACAAGCATGCCAGAGAGCATCTCGGACAATGCAGTTTCTGGAGATGATGATAGAAGTTTTCATATACTGTGTGAAATCTGGTAATCCTGGATTCGTAGCCTAGCAGTCAAGAGCGCAAGCCAAGTACGGAGAGCGACAGCTCGAATCTCGGATAAGTCAAATTTCAAAAGGCGAAGAGTTGGTAGTCAGCCTTCTGACGAGCCCGGGGCTACCAACATGTGGCAAAAAGCGGGCGAAACGAAAACGGCTGTGGCAATGGCGCCGTTAGTAGTCAGGGTGTATGGAATTGGATATCATGAAGGAAGGATTCTGTAGCTGGTTTTCAATGCGAAAGTCACCTTGTGTGACCTAGCAACTATTCAATACATAAACAAGCATCCATCAAAGGATCACCAGTCCCGATTTCAATCGATCTTCATGATCCTGTACGATACAATATATATAAGAATAATATATAAGAATAATTCGGTTCTATTTCTTAGTCTGATGAGGATATATAGAATGCTGCCTGGTGTTTATGCCTCTTCATGAGGAAAACATAGTGATATATTTATGAGTACAACAGTTAGTGTCCTAGGGCAGGTGTAACAACAAATTATATTTTATATATTTGCACACTTTTAAGTGTCCCTGTTAAACAGCATTTCTATTAAAAATAATTTAGTGCCTGATGCATGGTTAAACTGTAATAGTCACTGCCATGCACAGTGCTTATGCTAAATTCCCTCCGATGATTCAGATTAAGGGTAGTTCTGTTTTTCGAGCTTTAAACACTGTTTAAGCGTGTGTTAAGGTGCCTATAGATGATTATAGAAGTCACGGTACTGATGAGCTCCGTTAGAGCGAAACGCGTATACCGTTGTGAAGTTTGTCGTCACACATAGGATGACTGGGCATACGTAGCGACTTTGAATAATGCAAGAATAATTCGGTTCTATTTCTTAGTCTGATGAGGATATATAGAATGCTGCCTGGTGTTTATGCCTCTTCATGAGGAAAACATAGTGATATATTTATGAGTACACCAATGAGTGTCCCAGGGCAGGTGTAACAACAAATTATATATAAATATATATACAACAAAATTTATAACTGTTCTAGCAAATTACAACTCCGAAGAAGGCTTTTACGCCGAAAGCTTAGCCCTTGTATTGTGCTATAAAAGAAAAATCGCTGCTGTTACTCGATTCTTGATTTGATTTGTTTAACGATTTATTTGAAAGCAGCCTCAATGGGCTCTCGAGTTCGATTTGATAATAATATATATATATATATACATATATATATATATATATATATATATATATATATATATATATATATATATATATATATATATATATATATATATATATATATATATATATATATATATATATATATATATATATTTAAGTAAGTGTTCGAATCGAGCATATTCTTCAGTCTGCAAACTCTCGTCACTCCTAGACGGTCATGTGATAGCCGGCAGCCATCGTAAGTAAGATGAACTATCACACGCCGTTTCGGCTGCCTCTGTGACATTGTGAAAATGCATTTCCGACATCTAGCTTAAATTGTTGGTGGCGTTAGCTCTTAAATCCAACAATTTGCAATGCAGACATCATAAACAACCAGAGGATCAAACTTTCGGATGCTTGACTGTAAGAAACCGAGATTGAGTTGATCAATTCTTTCTATATAATCATAAGAGTTTCGTTTGAATCGGTATTGCTCGAGATTGCGAATAGCAATCTATTCAATTTCGATTCAAACGAAACTCTTATGATTATATAGAAAGAATTGATCCACTCAATCTCGGTTTCTTACAGTCAAGCATCCGAAAGTTTGATCCTCTGGTTGTTTATGATGGTCTGCATTGCAAATTGTTGGATTTAAGAGCTAACGCCACCAACAATTTAAGCTAGATGTCGGAAATGCATTTTCACAATGTCACAGAGGCAGCCGAAACGGCGTGTGATAGTTCATCTTACTGACGATGGCTGCCGGCTATCACATGACCGTCTAGGAGTGACGAGAGTTTGCAGACTGAAGAATATGCTCGATTCGAACACTTACTTAAATATACGGAAAGAATTGCAATTCGCAATCTCGAGCAATACCGATTCAAACGAAACTCTTATGATTATATAGAAAGAATTGATCCACTCAATCTCGGTTTCTTACAGTCAAGCATCCGAAAGTTTGATCCTCTGGTTGTTTATGATGGTCTGCATTGCAAATTGTTGGATTTAAGAGCTAACGCCACCAACAATTTAAGCTAGATGTCGGAAATGCATTTTCACAATGTCACAGAGGCAGCCGAAAGGCGTGTGATAGTTCATCTTACTGACGATGGCTGCCGCTATCACATGACCGTCTAGGAGTGACGAAAGTTTGCAGACTGAAGAATATGCTCGATTCGAACACTTACTTAAATATACGGAAAGAATTGCTATTCGCAATCTCGAGCAATACCGATTCAAACGAAACTCTTATGATTATATATATATATATATATATATATATATATATATATATATATATATATATATATATATA